>CM035309.1:2526468-2585486 GCA_002900995.3 Ganoderma boninense | reverse complement strand
GATCGATGACGTGGGCCAGCACAGGCCCGGGATCCTTTCGCGCCGCCTTCGCGCGAGTCTTCTTCGCCTCGGGTTCGCCAGCGACAGTCGAAGAGTCGCGCTTACGCTTCGCGCCGCCGTCGCCCGTGCCTCGAGTTGTGGAGGTTGACGCGACCGGTGGTTGAGGAGGGAGGATACGCGCAGGGGAGGCGAGTCCCGTCGCCCCAGGGGTAGTCGAGGCAGCGGTCGCGCGTGCCTGCCTCTTCTCCTCGAGCGCCCGCTTCTTCTCCGCGAGGAAAGCCGCGAGTCGCGCGTTGCTTTCGGCGGTCTTGCGATCGCGTTCGGCGGCTGCGGCGGCCTTGGCAGCTTTGGCCGCCTCCTTCGCGCGTTCGTACGCGCCGGTGATGTCGGGGCTTGCCCAGTCGGGCCAGTCTTCGAAAAGCGAAGACAGCTGAGTCTGGTGCTCGGTGAACACCTGGTCCGCGAGCCGTTCGATTTCTTCGGGCTCTTCGCCCGCTTCCGAGGCGCTCCCCTGCAAAAACAGTCGCGTCAGTGTTACAAGCGAAAAGCGACGAGCGACGTACCAGAGCGATCGCCATGTCCTCGACCCACCCGATGTGGGCCTTGTCGTCGTCCTCGACCGTCGGCTCCATCCCTCGTAATTGCGCGACGAAGGAGCGCGCTTGCGTGAGGCCGTCGGGCTTGTCGGCCGGGCCTGTGTCTTGGCGTGGGGCGGTGGGGGACATGAGGGTGGCAGTGGTGTAGCGGTGGATGAAGAAAAGCAAGGACGAATGAGGAGCAAGAGGCGGCACGAAGCTGGGGGGAGGAGGAACACCACCAGCGTCGAGACCGTCCTTTATGCCTAGCAAACCGGCGGCATCGTTACCCTTCTGCACCCGCTCGACGTTTACCAAGCCCCCGTCGCCGAGGGTTCTACCAGGCTTCACCGACGCGCGCCTTCTTGGGCGCCCCGCCCGTCGAATGCTTCCATGCCCTCGGTCCCGAAGAAGCGGTGCTTCTCGAACACGATGTGTCGCGCGGTCTCCGAGGCGGAACATCCCGAGGCGGCCCAAGCCATCAAGCAGTGCCAAGAAGACGTACCGGCAAGCTAATCGCGATTACTCGACGACTCGATACAAGCGACTATCGTACATTACTTCGCTTTCGCCCGCGACACTTCGCTTTCGCCTTCTTTCGCCCGTCGCCTAGAACTCGGTCTCGAAGTTGATCGGTTCGCTCTGATCGACGAGGTCGGGCAAGGCTTCCCACTGCGCGTGCACGGCTGCATCGGCCGCCGTGGGGCTGCACAAGTACTCGAGGTTGCGCCTCACCCGTTCGCCCAGGTCCATAGACGCGTTCGCGAGCTGCTGTACAAGGCGAGCCGATCGCAACGCCTTTTCGCGCGACCGCGCCAGCATCCTTATGTCCGCCCGGGATCGACGCTCAGTCAAGCGAGCGATAAGGCTCCCAGTCTGATGAGCGAAATACGGCAGCATCGCGTAGTCCTCGGGACATCGTCCGATACTTGCGCGGAGGTCGCGAATCCACCCTTCAGTTTGGACTGTGTTTTCGGTCACAAGGTCAAAGTGCTCCTGCAATCCCCTCATTAACACAGCCCCCTCCGACGAGCGACTACCACGTACGATTTCGCGAATAACCTCGTCAAGCAGCCGGTTCAGTTCCTCTCGGGTCTCGGACATCGCCCCAACGACCATGGCAAAGCTGGCTACGTCCGACGTGATCTGGTATGCGACAGCCGACGCGACTGTGTCGTATAGCTCATCGCATTCGTCGCGCGCATCCCGCAGTGTCGCTACAAGAGGCTGCAGTGGTCGCTGAGTTGTCGACATGGCAGGGAAGGGGGAGTGTTTCGCGTTCGCCTTGCGTCGCGCCCACTTAAAATACTACTCCATTCGCCCCTAGCTCGCTCACCACATTTCGCGCATGCCTGCGTCACTACGCGTCATCGCTCTTAACTCATCAACAACCGGCTCGCGACTTCAATTGGAACGTCGCCCTATCGTACACCTGTCCCGTTGTGCCTTGCCTAGTCACTTCCCCCGCTCCAGCTCTCCAGATCGCCCTCAACACTTCGCGTCGCCATCTCGCGATGCTCGCGCGCGATCTGCGCTTGCAACTTGCTATGTTCCTCTGCGCGCTGTTCCTCTCTCAGGGAGTCCGAGGCCGATACCTCTCTGGTGTCGCCCGTCACCGCGCACCTGTCCACTGCGTTACACGCCGAATAGTACGAAGCGCGGGCCGCCTCCACCAAGTGTTGGATCTTGAAACCAACTGTCGTATGGACGAAAGTGTCGTTAACTCGCTCGTAAGCAAGCTCGAGAGCCGCCGCCTTTCCACACGTTTCGTCGGCCGTCGCTCGCTCGACAACTGCCGTTCGATAGCGCATCGGCTGGCGAGTGCGCGTATAGGTTTGACCGAACGCGTCGCCCAGCCGGTCACTAGCGGGCGCACGGTCTAGGATCCCCTGGAGTCGCTCGACTAGGGCAACCAACTCGCGCGTCGTCCCGCCAAGGATCACTCTGGCGCACTATAACGATCTCTTCTCGGTCAGTCGCCCGGACCTACGTCGCGATTCACGTACCACTCGGTCGGCTAGGTCCCGCGCCCGCGCTCGCACATCGGTTACCGGGATGGGACGCCTCTGGATGAGTCCCTCAATCTCGTCCACGTCCCCCCGCAGGCGATCCATCAACGGGGGAAGAATCATACTCGCCAGGCTGTTAATCTCGTCGCGAGTTTCTTCGTCGGTGTTCATGATGGTCAAGGCGAAAGATCGTCTACCCCTGTTCGCTCGGACTCTGCCAATGTCGTTCATCGCCCGACGTCATGCTTACCGCGCTTCTTCGTCATCGGCTCCAACGATCGCACGCGAACTGAGGACAGTTCGGATTTCAGTGGGGGGGAGGTGATGGGCTTGTAGCCTGTTTACCACTCGGATAGGCCGTATTCCTGTTCCATATATCGCCCTGTTCTTTTCGCCTTCGCCGACTCCGTCTGTCTTCGCTCGTTCGCTCGGTCGCTCGCCCTGTCGCCCACTCCGTCGCTCGCCTGCGGGCCGATACTACACCTCGCCAAGCTCGGTGTCCGATCTGGTGCTTCGCCGCCGTGTATCGGTCCCGTGTGGTCCCCGGGTCGCTCTTTAGGACCCCCTTTCTGCGTCGGACCGGCCGTGGTATACGCATGGTACACCTCCGATCGCTCGCTCGTATTTCACCATTGGTAGGGCCTTTCATAGACCGGCCGGGACTCTTCGATCGCCCGTGAGTTTTCATCGGTCGTCCCGCGACGGTCGCTCCAAGGCGACAAGTCATCGACAAATTCACTCCACTTCCTCCTTCGTCTTCGCTATCCCGTTCTGTGATTGGTTGCTGTAGTCGGTCATTCGTTTCCTGTTGTTTTCCCGTCGGTTTCTAGGGTTTCCTTCCTGTACCGATATATAGATGATGTTCTTAGTCTTGGCAATACAGATTTCGGCACCCCGTTGACTTCTCACTTTTCGCTCGCCTCGCTCGCTCATCGCATCGCTCGTCGCCCATCGTATCCGGCTCACCGAGAGTCATTATCGTATTCGTTCGCACATCGTCGCTCGTCCATCGTTGCAGGACCCGAGAGTCCCTTTCGTGTTCGCCATCGTCTTCCACGTCGCTCGCCGAGAGCCCCTCGTATTCTACTTCCCCCTGCGCGCATCGCGCGCGACTCTTGGACCGACTAGTCCGCTGGTCTTAGGCCCTCTGTGGTATTTGGTTCGTAGCGATTAGCGAGCACCCGACGACTCCCTCCTTCTTTTCCGGTTAGCTGGTTCTGTTGTTTTTCGCAGCAGTTCCCCGGACCGTACACATCATCGGGGAGCCAATTGCCAGAATGGCTCGTTGTACCGGCCGCTATGTCATCCAACATGTGTGCGTTTCTTGCGAGAGACCATGCCAAGTCCACGCCGTAAGTGCCCCATTTATACTCGATGACTTTTCACCTTCATCGGCCTTCACGTCTTGCGCATCTTCTCGATTTCGCACTGACTTCGCCCCCCCCCCCCACTTCTCTCAACAGTCTGCCTTCCATGGCCTCTCAGTCCACTGTCAAACCCGACCGCAAACAGCCGCGCGCAGAGACCGACTCGCGCGGTAGCGATCCCATCTCCCAAGTTCCTTCGGGCTCGGGAAAGACTGCAGCCGCCTCCGCTGTCCGCTCACCAGACCGCAAGCGACTCAAGGAGTCGAAGGGCAAGGGTAAGGCGAAGGCTCATGCCCAGCCAGTTCTCGCTCCTGCCAAGCTGCGCGCCCCTCCTATCAAGCGCAAGACCACAGAGCCCGCCTACATCCCCTCCGGCACTGACAACGACGACGATGCGAGCCCGGATCCAGCCCACAACGACGCCGATGAGACCTCGTCCAATGACGATGGGGCTGAGGACCTCGTCGCGGCCCTCAGTGCGCGCACGAAGGCTGCCGCTCTTATGGCTGGTATGCCGGCCCCCCCGGGGAGTCGCCGTGCAATCTTCCTCGAGAAGTACGGCAAGCATTCGCCGGAGAAGGCACTCGGTGCATTTTTTTTTCAACGAACACTTTCATGAGCTGACATTGTCCACGCGCAGAGCTTCAGTCGGCGCGATGGATGTCAGAGCACTACAAACATTTCCATACTCCACTCATCATCGAAGGGCCGAACGGCACGATTATTTATCGTTTCAAGTGTCGCAAGTAAGTGTTTTTCCCCTCGAGCGGTGTAGTCAGAATTTTAAGCCTCGCGCCTTATCCTTGGGCTTGTAGACATCCTTCCAGGCATGTAGACCGTCTCGCCTGGGCGGAATCAACAGGAAACCTCGCACGCCATGTCAAGCAGTGTTCGCCACAGGCCACTCCGGAGGCTGAGATGATCACGGCCTATGCCTCTGGAGCGACGTACTCGCCGGCGCGCATGCGCTTCCTCATTGCGATGTGGGTCGCGCGCCGGCACCGTCCGTTTACCATCGTCGAGGACCCAGAATTCCGCGAGATCTGCAAGATGTTGTATGCGAAGGTGCAGCTCCTGTCGCGCGTCACGCTATCGCGAGATGTACAGGCCATCTTTGCTGAGGTTAAAGGCCGGCTGATAGACTATCTTCATGTACGTCTTCCACTCTAGTCTCTCTCGCGATTTCAGGGGCTCATGTACCATGTACAGGACATCCCGGGCAAAATACATATATGCGTTGATGGCTGGACCTCGCCCAATGTCATCTCGTTCCTCGGTGTAACCGCGCATTGGCATGAGGACGGCAAGGTTCAACATGTTATTCTCGACTTCATCAAGTACGTGATTATGCGGTTCATCATTTGCTTCAGTATCCTTTGTACTAACGTGATTATCAGGCTCACGAGCACGCACACGGGCAAGTACCTCGCCGAGAAGCTCGTCGACTGTCTCAAAGGTTATGGTATTGCTGACAAGGTGTGTTCCTCACCGCTACCAAGCCCTCCTGAGCTGGGGGATGCTCACATACACCGGCTTCAGGTCCTCACGATTACGTGTGACAACGCAGAGAACAACTCCACTATGATGCATGAGATGGAGGTGCTCCTGCCAGGCTTCCGTGGATCAGCGGCGCGGGTGTGTTGCTTCGGACACGTCCTCAACCTTGTTGTGAAGGTATTTATTGTTTAGCACCAGAGTTAGTGCTTTGTATTTACTCGAGAAACGCAGGCTATTATGTCTCAGTTTGACCGCGAGCGTGCGAAACGCAAGGGTGAGGTCAGCGTCCCAGAGGACCCTCAACTCGTCGCCCTCGACGATGTCCCAGGAGCGGTTGTGGACGAGCCAGCTCCCATTCACGAAGAAGACTTGGAAGCGGCCGAGGAAGCGGACCCCGAGAGGGAGGCCTCCGATGCCCAGAAGATCGACGAAATCGACCAGATGGAAGAAGACCACCCCGAGCTCATCCTAACGCCAGCTGATGTGCAACTAGCTCGCCTTGCGCTTGAAAAGGCAAGTGCGCACCCCCGTTCACCTGCTAAGCCATCCATTTGCTAACGTGCGAACACGTGTACAGATCACGAAGTTGTCCCAGCGCGTGTGGTACAGCCCACGCATCCGCGAGGAGCTCATCGCTCGCGCGCGGTCCCACGACGTCAACGCAGACGTTCTCATCCGTCCTGTCAAGACGCGATGGAACACGATGGCTATGGTCATCAAGCGTGCTCTTGAGATGCGCTACCCGCTCCACGACATCTGCCAGCTGACCCAGTTCAACCGCGCGGGCTCTGCGCGCCTCAAGCGATTCACTCTGTCCGACGCGGAGTGGCAGATCCTGTTGCAACTTGAAGCGTTGCTCGAGGTATGTCCTCTCTGCGCTGTCTACTCATAATTCATCTTGGCACTAACCTCGCTCCCAGGCCTTTCTTTACGCTACAGACAGCATCTCGTACAGCGCGGAGGGTCTTATTCATCAAGTCATTCCCTTTATCGACATCCTCACGTGTCATCTTGACAACTTCAGCGACAATCTCGACCTCCATCCGAGCGTGCGTGCGGCCGCGGCCCGGGGGCGCATCATGATCAACAAGTACTACAGTCTTACCGACGAGTCAAACTTCTATCGCGTCGCCCTCAGTACGTATTCGACTTAAATTCACTGTTAACATTGCTCATAGTCGCCTCTGACAGTCCTCCACCCGGAATACAAGACACAATACTTTGATCGAGAAGAGTGGTTACAGTCCTGGAAGCGAACGGCACTCGAGCTTTGTCGGGAGGAGTGGGCACAGCACTACAAGCCTGCACGTCCTCGCGTGCCCTCTGCAGGTCGCACGGGGCCCTCCACTCGTCCCGCTTTACCTCTGCCGCGCCCGGGTAGGCAGAGCGCTGCGCGTTCGCAGAGGGCGGTAGCGAGTCTCAACGCGAAGGCCTCAGCATCTGCGATTTTGGTAAGCAGACTGCCTCGACGTCCTCTGTGCTCTACACTAACAATGCAACATTTATCAGGACGAAATGCGCGCCCTGTTCGCGTCTGTGGGGGGGCGTGGATCAGGGCCCGGAGACGCAAATCAAGATGCCCTCGAGGCGTACCTCGAGGCGAGCCCGCTCAAGACGGTCAAGGACCCGTTGGCTTACTGGAACGCTGCGCTGGAATCAGGCTCGGAAGACCCCAACCTTGCGCGAATGGCCCTCGATTTTCTCTCGATCCCAGGTACATGCACACCTGCATCGCTTCGCTGACATTGTGAGGTACTGATCGTGTTCTGTTGACTAGCCACCTCGACGGATGTCGAGAGAGCTTTCTCCCGTGGACGCCTTACTGTCTCCCGTCTCCGCCGTTCCCTGAGCGACCGCTCTGTTCGCGCGAACACTGTGCTCGGCTCTTGGGCGCGCATTCCACTTCTGATCCAGGAGCCGGACTTGGTCGCTCTGTTCGACCCTCGTGCACGCAAAGCCCGTGCTGCGCCTGCCGCTGCCCTTCTACCCTCGGACACAATCTCCGAGGAGGAGGAGTCTCAATACGTGGACGGACACCACTTCCACGGCTCGTCCGGTTCAGGCGACGACGAAGAGTAAGCCCGCTTCGCGGCATATGTACGACTAGAAGTAGCGTTTAGAATTAGATGCGTGGAGGCTGCTTGGTGCTCATGTAACATGTCAATAGTCCTTGAATAGAATTGGACTTCAAGTCCTTGTGCCAGTTCTTTTTATATGTGACAATGGATGGCAAACACTAAACTTGCTTGCTAATTAGTAGCCGTGCACAATATTGTTACGCTGCAGTACTTGGATTTTGAAGTCTCATAGCCCAGCGGTTGCAGCATGATTTTATAAAGACTGCGGTTATTGCGGGTCTCGGTTCGAACCCGTGGTCTACACCGTGGTTTTATGAGCCGAGTTGCGGGTTTATAAAAGCCGTGGATCTATTGAACCACGGCTCTGAATCGACAATTTCTACGGCTCAATAGCCGTGGCTACGGCTCCGGCTCAACCGCGGTTAGAGCCGTGTTCAGCCTTAGCTGGCCACACAGTAGGGAAGGCTATGAACGGCACGTCTAATCAGCAACATGGTTCACGAGCTTAATAAATAGGCTTATAGAGCGAGGCATACGACGCCGGCGAGAGTGTATGCTGGCGGACCAACATAGACCACGGCTGCCTGCACGGCGCTCGGAGAAGAGGCAGGTGAAATGCACATGCGTTGCTCGCAAGACCGGAGCTTCGGTCGTGTCTCCTGCGGCGGCCCTGTCGTTGAGTCTGAAACAAAATAGGGAACGGCGGCAATACGCACAGGCAAGAAATCCCAATGCTGCGCTTAGTGCGACGATGACAGACTCCGTGGACTGTCGAGTGCCGTGCTTGCCCGCACTCTGCTGCCCAACCCGCAGGACACGCACAAGGTTTTTTTTCGGATGCAACCTGCATCAACTGCTCTGCGATCCACTCCGATTCGCTGCAGTCCTCTCCAGCGGCCACACTGGATCGTTCCGGTCGAGCCACCGTGATCGTGTAGTCTGAAAATGGCTCAACATGAGGGGAAGGATGTTCGACACGACAATTATGTACGTACTCTTGATTCCGTACAGGAACAGCACGACACCACATCAGCCAGATCTAATAATCTCCGCAACCGTGTTCACGGACCAACCAACGCGGGTGATGCGGCAGCCCGAGACTCAAGACCGCCTTCTCCATCAAGCTCCGTGTGCAAGTATTTGATCGCGACCGGCTGAGCTCTGACAATAGCTGGAGCTGCGAGACCGACAGAAGAGCAAGTAGAGGCGAGGCCCGTACGCCATGAGCGGCACGGCCGCCGACACGTCCTGGTCCAGCAAGCGAGACACGCGACCTGCATGAGGGACTCGCGCGCGCTCCGTCCCGTCTCATAGCCGTCCGACTCGTACGAGTCCTGAGGAATGAGGAATGCGGTCGTGGTCGCAGCGCTCCGGAGCATGTGTGGGTTGACGCCAGGCCTATGGTAGTGGTAGAGATGATTGGCGACAGCGCACACAGTGTCCGGCTCCTAAATCGTTCTGGGCTCACTACTCTCGCAATCTATCCTCTCCTGAGGGGCAACAGGCGCATCCCGACCCTCTTCGCTATCCATGCTTGGCCGTTGCGGGCAGCGGGCAAAGTGTTAGCGATCACCGCGTGAATGAGGTCAGGACGGATGGGGGGATGAACGACATGCAAGCTGCCTACTACAAATATGTCAACTAATGGACTGGAACGGAGGCGTCGTGGAGACTACTCACCACCCCAGTCGATGACCAGTCTGTCAACGTTGGAGTAAGCAGCTGTCGGGATATCGTGGGACAGCATGGTGTTTGCCGGAGCTTGCTGGATGGCACTCGTCTGCGAAGCAGCAAAATGGGATGTCAGAATGGGAACTCAAATAGGGACGTGAACAGTGACGTACTGGGCCACTGAGGCTGGGCCGACGTTCAAGTTGAAGATAGGCGCCTGGAAAGGGCATCCCGGGGAGACGCCTCTCGTCGTCGATAGACAGCGGGTTGAGCTAGTCGCTCACGAAGAGCGGGCGCGTGGTCGCATGTCCATCCACCGCCGTCGTCGAAAAAGTCTGTCCAAGGCCATGCATACAGCTTTCAGCGAGCACACAAGAGCGACCAAATGAAAGGAAGGGAGAGGGCTGAGCAAGAAGGGAGCTAGGAGGAAGACGTACTGTTGAGTGTGCTCCCTGCAGGACGGTTTTCCCTTGGTTTTGCCCATCGCCATCACGGGAAAGCGCCAGAGGCCCCGAGTCGAAGGCTGCTTCTTTGAAATCGACAAGCAGCAGCAGTGGCGGGGCCGTCATTCGGCGAGGTGCAGACTTCACCGCATGTCGCACAACGGGCATGCCGTCGATTTCCAGCAAGACAGCCTGTAATGTGATCAGCAGAACGTAGGGCTGCAGCAATGGGCTACGGGTCCCGAATCGAGCGTCGTCTACGACAAGAACTGCATAGAAGAAATGAAAAGAAGGGAGAGGCATGCCGAGGCGTGTGGTGACTGGAGGGCTGTACTTACAAGGAACATCCAATGTTCAGATCCGACATTGTATGGTCTCATCGTCCACCTGAAAATTCAAGTCAGCAAATGGGTTGTCCTTCCGGGTGGCGTAAGCTTGTAGACTGGCGCACAGACACAGGAGACGTACGGGGCCAGGCTAGGTGCTGTACTTCGGCATTCTCAAAATCGCCTCTTCAGAAGCGGGGGAGGTGAGGGCGTAGTCATTGTAGTCGCCATTGATGGCGCTGGGGCGCAAAAGACTTCGGACTGGGACATTCAAGGGAGAACGGGAAGACAGAGTGGGATGGGGAGTGCTGCGGGAGATGGGGTCTGATCCCAATTGGTGGGACTGTGGGGGTAGTCTAAAACGCGCGCTTAGCTTCTGCACCCCAAGACAGCAACTGGTAGACCAGGGTTAGGGTTATTACCACGTGCCACGCGTTGTTGACGCCTATTGACGCGTCGGATTAGAGTCACATGATCTTGTTGACAGCACGCGTCGCATAAACACAGTGGCAGTCGGGACGTGTTTCCTCCCCTCCTTCCTCTCTCCATCGCCCATCTCATTTTCGCTGACATTTCATCAGGTGAGTACACGTCTCTCTCCTTGCGGGAATTGCGGTTGTGGCTGCGTACATGGGCATGGAGCGTCCCTCAGTCGGACCCGTGGCTGGACAACCCAGTGACTGTGTGCGTATGTTGTTTTTATCACGCGTTGAGGAAGTGAAGGCGGCGCGCACCGTCCATTTCAATGACGTGCAGAGCGTGCCATCGCTGCAGTCTGAAGCATAGAGTGTTGAATGCCATCCGCCTGTGCTGCAGACTGTTGTGACCACGGCGCATCTGTAAGCGATTGAGATGTACGATGCGCTTCGCTTTCGTTACTCGTTTAGGGCTCCCGAACCGCGCGACTTATGTCTCCCAACAGCGTGCAGTGCGCCGTGGCGGCAGCTGCCTGCAGCGTAGAGTGTTGAATGCCATCCGCCTATGTTGCAGACTGCTGCGACCGCGACGCGCCTGGAAGCCGTTGAGGTGCATAAAGCGCACGTAATCTAATCGTGGATATCACTGTTCGGGAGCTAACACACCTCTCAGCCCGCCCCACCCCGCCCCAGCATTCTTTGTTGGTGAACCTTCTTCCGCACACTATCTTTGCTGGTCTCACCTCCCCACCTGCACGCCTGTAGTACATAACTCATACCAGATGCTCCCTTGGTCTGTTCATCCTACATTGGGATGCGACCAGCCGGGCACAAGGCAGAGAGATCGCTTCCAGCAGCGAAGACGAACAGTTGGGCGGTTTGGAGATGACGCAAAGAATTTATATGTCACCAGTACGTCGAAGGTCTGTGCATAACTCTTTATGGCTGCTATCCTGCGTCCCCGGAGCTTGCAAGTTCTCTCCGCTGCTTTTCCTCTCCCGTTTCTGACCTCTCCCACCTCCTGGGAAGACGTGCACGGCCCCAACACTGCCAGTCTCCAGTCCCTGGGCTCACCGACCAGGTCTTGCCCCAATCCCAACGTCGGTGTCCTGTGGCATATGCTCGACGTCCTCAAACTGCGGCGACATCGTTCGTGCGCTGCAAATCCACTCTGGACCGTACGGCCTGCCCCCACTTGGCCAACTGATGTTGGCTTTCTTCTCCTGTGGTGCGTCACATCCCTCATACCTGTCAGTCTTGACTCCAACGGCGGCGTTCCTGGTGAGTCTCCGCCTGCTCTAAGCTGCGCTCAGACCTGCTAATTCACGAGGCATGATATAGGTTTCTGCCTCCACGAATTGGCCTGTCTGCGACCACCATGTCTTGTTTGCTGGACAAGTGCCTGCGGCCTCCATATCCTAAATTTGCTGCGCAACTTTTCGCCGAGGGTCGACACCCACGCGAATGCGCGCTCCCCTGCTGCATGACCCCTCTGTTTATTCAGCGAAATGGTGCTGTAACGACCGCTCAGTCGCCATCTCAAGTTCCCTGAGCGGGCCCTCTCCATCAAAGTTCGCCGAAGAGCCTTTTGGTGAGAGTCGGCGGCCCAGCAGATGCGCTCCCCTGCTGCTAAAGGCGTCTTTCATCCAGACTCTCGACTTCCCGGGCAGACGGCGCTCGAACGACTTTGTCGCTCCAGGCCACGTTCACTCGCTGGCCGCCTGCAACCCCCGGGTCCCACAACTGTCCCAGAACTCTTCTCGGGGGTCGACGACTCTTTTTGATTCGCTCTGACCTCTACCATGGAGTCGAGTTTCAAAGAGAACGAAGCTAGAAAGCACTTGTCGCCCGCGTCTGAAGTTACCTTGCCATTCGCGGTCCCTCCCCTTCAGCTAAATCCACCACAGAAGTGTGCGCTCGCGGTCCACGACTTCTTCAATGTGGTCGTTCGGTGTCCGACTCCTGGAATTGGCTGTCGTATGAAACTGCTGTGGCATTGGCTTGTCGGCCTCGCCGCGAGTTCGCTCTATGGGCCGCTCCCAGTTCCGGCACCCAGATCAGCTGCAGGCCTTTTCGCTGGAGTTCGAGGCCTATCCAGATGTGCTTTCCTGGTGCGAAACCCTTCCTCCATTATGTAATCACGTCTCGAGTGTAACAGCAATGGCGCTGGCGCGTCGTCGCGGTCTCCAGTGCGCCGCCCCCCAACCATTGAAACCTGCCGCCGAACTTTTCGCCGAGGATCGACACCCCTGCGGATGCTCTCCCCTGCTACCCGACCCCTCCGTCTCTCAGCCTCTTGAGTCTCAGGTAGAATGGCTCTCGGACGGGCCCTTGGTCACAGTCGTACGTTCGCTTACCGGGTGCCTCCATCCCCACTACTAAGTTTCCGATCGCAACGACATTCTGTGGCCGCGCGACCCTGAGGAAGACAGATCGCACCCCTCGCGGATATCCTCGACCTCTTTGCCCAACCCCGCATCGACCGTGCGACCCTCGAATGCATTGCCCCCATCCATGACACTTCACCGCCGACTCGGACGTCGTTTCGGGCTCGGAGGGCGCGGCCGCACCTCCTCATGGTTGGCCTCCTGGAGACTCACTAGCACTCGTCGGTGTGCGACATGTCCGCACACATGCCTGTGGATTCAGAGGTCATTTATTAAACTCCGGCCACTGCTGCTTGTTGCCTGCCCACCTCCAAGTCAGCCGCTCACTCAGAGTCTCCTCGCAATTCCGGCACCTTATCCCCCCGCGCCCCAACTCGCTTCGCAGACTCTCGTCCTTGAGTGCTAATCTCCTGACGTGTCGGCTACGGCCCCCTCCGCTGTGCGGCGCCACAGACCGCCACAGGGAAGAACGAGCGGGTGCGAGCTCGCGAGTAAGCAAGTTGCCGGCCACGAGGAGCACCCAGTCCGTGGAGCTCGTGCCCCGTCGTGCACGATGACCTTCCCGGTGAAGCTTTGAAGAACCGGCCCAGGGGCACTAGCCCCGGACTGTGCTGCCTGCGCATCCGAGGATCTTTGGCTCGTACATAGTTCTTGTTCTGCTGGACAGCGTACGCATTGAACTTCCAGATTTTGCCAGTCTAGTAGGGCCGGGCGGTGTGTCATCCCTGGTGCACAGAAAAGGCTCAGAGCACTTCGCACCGTCCTGGTTTGCTATATGCACATCCCAGGAAGCGTGAGTCGGACCCTGGAGACGGAGACGAAACCGGGCCGCAGATAAGTACAGGACGGCTGTGCGACTAAGATGGGGCGCGGCGAGGTATCTGGAATGATGGCTGGGGTCGGAATGAGAGCACGTACGACCTGCGGAGGTGTATACGCAAACCGCAACGTCTCTCGACCGACGCGGCGGCAGCCCCAGTGACGTCGAACGATATGGCAGGGCGGAGGTATTTCTTCGCCCTTGGGCTCGGCTGAGCTGCTGCTGGCTGCGTCTCCGTCTAGGCCCATGTCTTTGCCTGCGTCGGAACACCAGTTATCGTGACCTTACAAACCAGACTGCGATTTCAGGGGGGCCTTCGTTGGAGTGTGGTCTGACACCGGTGCTGGCACCGCCGTAACAGGTGCTGGTGGTGCTGGTGACGCATCGCGGCAAGATGTGCCTTCTCTAAAATATTAATGCTCCCATTTGCACCCTGAGTTCGCTTCCTCGACGACATCGAGCCCGCACCGAAGAAGTTAACATGGTTCCTCTTCACCTTGAGAGCCGCAGAAGGGAATAGCGACTTCGGTGACCGTCCTGTGCGGGACACGTCCCCAGCCATAAGGTCCAGCACGCGGCGCACCTCCACGAGGGACTAGTTCGACTGGGTCGCATCGTGAGCGACGGAGTGGTGGTGGCAGCGTTGTAGACCATATGTGAGTCGGCGCGAGGGACGTCAAAGAACCGGAAACAGATGGAGTAACGGTAGAGAAGGATGGTGACAGCGAACATGATATCCAGCTGCTAAAGTGTGTCCGGCTGGCTGTTGCTACTCTTGCCATCTATCATCTCCTCAGCGACTCCTCCCGTCCTTCTTCCATACGATCGCGCCGTATGGCTTGGAGCATGGAAGAGCTAGGTCCAACTGGTATGCGCCTATGTGGGAGGCCGGGGAAGGCATAAGACGATCCACCACCTGGAAAATGAGCGTTGCGCTCACCGTAGGAAACGCTCACGATTACTGAGGCGGTATAGCTGAGTCGAGCGTTTGTGAGGGCCGTGGATTGTGACATACCAACTAGGGGAACAGACTCGAGGCTCCCAAGAGCTCTACAGAGCGGTAGCGAATTTATAGCCACTGCTGACGAGCCAGTCGCAGCGCATCCTCTGCGTCTGGTGGAAGGCGTGGCACAGTTATGCCTCCGATACCTCCCCTCTATAACCGCGAAGATCATCGATATATCCCTGGCAGGGATTAGGTTTACTTGACCTATCTCCGGACAAACTCGAGAGCTCCGATATCACGGCGACATTGGGATGTGGACTGAAGTCAGGTTTTGTCCGGATCACCCTTCGCACGGCTGTACTTGCAACTAGGGTGCCCTCAAGAATACACCCGCCGTGAGGCAGTGAAAACAAGGGCCCGGAAGTGTCACTATGCCTCGCCATCTGAACTGATTTTTGATGGTCTACCTGATGCTGTGGAGCTGTTACTTCTATAGTAGATGCGGGAAGAAAGTCGGAGACTCACCAGTCATGGCAATCCAGGCCTATCCAGCATATCATGGCGGCCTCCATGAATTACTCTGCCAATGGTTAGTCGTAGATGCGATTGACCCACAGAGCCAGAGGCTTGTACCTTTCCCTCACAGCTGTGTGGTCGTCGTTTTCAGCTGGATGGACACTGTATTGGCTCTTAGACGGCAATGTGCTAGCAAACAGTTTTCTCACGCGTGCTGCGCTCTGCCCGTGGCGCGATGGCTATGCAAGCTACTGTTAACCAGTGCATTGGCGCACGACGCTTAATCACCGAGACGCAGTAGCGGGTGGTTCAATATCCCTTGAATCTGTCTTTCAAGTGCCCATCACGTATGGAACGGTGTGCTCCATGATTTGCCACAATAAATTGGGACACCACTCATTCTGCGGGAAGAGATGTGATCCCGCGGTGGGTGTCTCGATGCCCTCTTGCTACGAACAACTCGAAGTTCCGTGCCCTCACCTGAGTTAATTCGATATATCTGTAATGCATGAGACAAATCATATTCACCGGGGGCCATCTGTCTCCGCGAAAAGAGGAAGATCTTACCAGCCATACATTTGAAACCGAGCAACGTGCATACACTGAGAATCCTATGCAGCCGATACACCCCCTTCTTATTCATGAGAAGGGCTGCAAGAGTGTTTGGAATCCCGAGAGCAGTCTATGCTCATTGGCTCTGCGAGGAAAGAATTGCGTCAAACCCGAAGTTGCGGAAGGCTCCTGACTTCACATCGAGAAAGCGGGGGGGTCTCCGAAAACAACAGGTATCGCAACATACTGGTGTACATACCATAGCTTAAGTAGCGATATAGGATAGCATATATACAGCAATGGAGGTAGGACAGTTTCAACATGACATTTGATATATACATTGCGGACGTCCTAGCTGAAGAGGCATCGCCAAGAAACAATAGCACAAGAGTGCCGACGGGCAACAAAGCAACCGAAAGACAACTACGCCGCCTTCTCCGCAGAGGACCCGTCTCTTATTGGCCTGGCCTCCTTGTCGTTGATGCCCCAGTTGTCGTCCGTGATCTGTTGCAGCCTGACCTCCCTCATCAGCCACGCACTCAGGAACCCCAACCCGGCAACCGCAATCATCACCTCCCACAGCACGTCCAGCGAGTCCGCGAACGCTGCCCGAACCGCACCCTTCATCGGCTCCCCAAGCCCCTTGATCTGTGGAATTGCCGCATACGATATCTCCACTCCCTGCAGCAGGCTCGCAAGGAACGCAGCCGGAAGCCGAGTCCGCAGCTGGTTCTGCAGCACCGTCGCTCCCACCGTGATGCCCCACGCCTGCAAACGCAAACACACCATTACATCTCGCATCAGTGGCCTGCACAGGAACGCAGAGAGATGGAAGCCGCACCTGGAAGAACGTCCGGATGAATATGAAGAATTCCAGCGCACTCGCATTCAGCTCCACAGGCAGCGGGGCCAGGATCGGGAACGTCGTCGCCGTGAACTGGTGGATGCATGCCTCGGGTCAGCACTAGCACTAGCACACGCCATCTCCGGCACCAGGGGGGTCGGCACGCACCAGCATCCCAAACCCGATCCCCGCCACAATCTGGAACCCGATCCAGTTCCGCGTCGCGCTGTCCGCATGCAGCGTGCTCTGCAGCCCCATCCCGATCGTGATGCACGCCCACGCAATCACGTTCTGCGGCTTGTACTTGTTCATCCCCGTTGCCGTCCCGCCCGCCACAATCGCAAACGGCGCAATCGACAGGCTGTATGGCAGCACGTTCACCCCGCTCCCCACCGGCAACGAGTCCTTGCATGCCTGGAAGTACACGGGCAGGTAGACTGCAGCGTGTGCGTGTGCGTTTGTTTGTGGTGAGCGAGTGCTGATCGCATTGCAACGAAGGACGAAGAGCAGCGAGCAAAATGCACTCACACAGCGCGGCAGAGATGATGAATCCGTGCAGCCCAGTCCCGATGTACCCGCTCAGCGTCGTCCGGTTCGTCAGCAGCCGGAACGGGATTGTCGGCTCCACGGGCATGTAGATCTCGTACACCACCCACACCCCGAGTCCCACAAACCCGACGACGAGCGGCGCGAGCACCTGCGCAGAGCTCCACGCAAACTGGATCCCGCCCCACGTCAGCCCCAGCAGCGCAGACGTCGTGCTCCCCATCACCAGGATGTTTCCGCTGCCATCCACACCGTCAGCAACCTGTCTACAGAGCGGAGGCGCGTCCCGGGTGAGGGCTTACATCCAGTCGATCCGCGACAGCCGTTCCGAGAGCGGGGCGTGCGGCGTCTTCAGGTTGAGGAACAGCAGACAGAGCACCATCGAGATTCCCGTCAGCGGCAGGTTCATGTCTGTGGGCCGACGATTCAGCATTCAGTTTCCAGCACTCGTCTCGTCTCGTCTCCTCTTGCAGCCGTCGTCGTGGGAGCACTCACAGAACAAGCCGCGCCACGTCCAGTCTGTCCGAGCAGCGAATGCACCACCCTGCCGTCCAAGCCGTCAGTCTCGTCCGCCAACTGTGAGTGCGGCAGAGTAGTACGCACCACGAGCGGGCCGATGATGGACGCAATCGACCAGATCAGCCCAATCGCTCCCTGGTACGCCCCGCGCTCACGCAGCGGGACGAGGTCCGCCAGGATGATCTCCGTCAGCGCAAGGATCACCCCTGCACCCAGACCCTGCACGGCTGCACATGCGCGCATGCGTGTGTCAGACACCGCTTCGCCACACAGAATGCCGCAAGCACTCACTCCGCCCGCCGATGAGCATCGCCATACTGCTCGCCGCGCCGCACAGCGCGCTGCCGACTGTGAAGAGCGTGAGACCGATGAGCAGGATGGGCCTGCGTCCGAAGAGGTTTGCAAAGTGGCCCGAGAGCGGGAGGAAGGCGACGCCGGCGAGGGTGTAGGCTGAGCCGATCCATACGAACTGCTGGCCCTGGAAGTGGTTGATGATGGTCGGCAGGGCTGTCGACACGGCGCTCTGCAATTCGCAGGAAGGGCACTCAGTACTACCACTCGGGGAAAGGTGGGTCTGGGTGGCTTACGGTGTCGAGTGCGGCGAGAAAGGTGGCGATGGTGATTGCGAGCAAGGAGAGCCAGAAGGTCGCGGTTTTGGGAGGGGAAGCTCCTTCGCCGTCAGGACGTGGTCTCGTCGTGGGTGCTTTGTTGACAGTGGTTTGCGTCATAAGTGTACACAAAGCGATCTACAAATGGAGGTGTATGTGCTTATTGGAACTGGGGGGATGGGATAAGTGTTGTTGTGAAGACAGTGTAAGTGACATGTATGGTGTAGAGTCTCAAGACGTACCTAATAACTCCCGGCATGAGGTGTGGTAATGCGCATATCCCCCGTTGGCACGAGGAGCGGACACTTGTGAGTGTTAAACGGCATAGAAGGCAAGTAGTTGAGGTGACATCGCCAGCGACACATATTGAGATTCTCATGAACATAACAATTTGTAGCGCTGAATCTAGCCCGAGAACCCAATCATCGTCAGCACAGTTCCTGGGATACCATCAAGATACGGATGCTACCTTGAAGCCTTCCTAACCACTCAAGATTGGATAGATGAAAGCATCTAAAGCCGAGCTCACGCCGCATTGTGAGCCTCACCCTAGCCCTAGCAAGTCAAGTCAATATAGTTGGCGAATACACGCAAGAGTCAGGTTCAAGTTTGCGGGAGGAGTAAGTAGTTCTGGTAATGCATTGACGCCTAGGATGACTCGTCGCTGGCCGCAGTTACTTATGTAAGGATATTTATCTCGATTTGGTAGCGTCCCAAGTCTCGAGCTTGAGTGTCGCCGCCAACTTCCCCCCTCTCTCTATCCTGTCAGTGTCAGCGAAGGGAATCCACTCAGTCGCCTCAATACGATGTCGGCCTGTTCGGCTCAGTAGGAGATTGCGATGACTCACGCGTCAATGCACGAACATTAGGTTGGGTTCTGTCTTACTACGTCCTACTAGGGTTTCGACGTTATCCGATCATTGTGCAGCCTTTCCAGTCCGCCAGTGTCCTTTTCCAGCCCACTTGTGGCTACCAATGTACACAATATAATTGTGAGTTTCTCCTGACATGTTGCATCGCACAAGCCGGTACACAGCCAGAGCATGCGGCATGTGATGCGCTTGGTTCGCGTTACAAATAGATCCATTCCACACTAACTACTATCTCTGGCAGTAACACATCGTATACCCAGGCTATTCAGGCAGTTGTAGATCAAGTACTATTGGTGCGCGAGAATCACGTTAGCACTGAATCACAATTCCAGGTGAGGAGAAGCTCCCACTCGACGAGTAATGCTCACTTAAGGACGCTTAATACTTCTTCTTGTCACACGGGATTCCGGGGATAGGGACGTTGATCGTGAGGTCCACTGGGCCCGGCTTCATGAGCGCGGGGACCGCGACGAACCAGCCGACCCCGTCATCATCGTCGTCCTGGCGCACTTGCACCGGCTCTGCGGGAGCGGGGTCTGCAGCCCTTGGTTCTGGCGGAGGCAAGGAGCCAGTCAGTTTGGCTGTGGGCGGATCTCCCGTCGGGGCACGTAATGACACACCGGTGGGCGCGGCGAACGCGGCGGAAGCAAGGACGGAAAGGATAGACGCAAGGATAAGGATGCTGCGCATGATGCTGGATGACAGACAGTGGTCAGGCCGAGATGAGCCATGGATGCACACAGTATCTTATACCAGAAGTCTGTGAGGGCCCCCAGGCACATCCTATTTGGAACCATGAGCCATCGAGCGGAGCGCGCTGCAGCACTGATGTTTTATCAGGGTTTCCACTGATGCTTACATGCGGCAGACGTGGAATGCCCCAGATTTGTGGGTCTCTCGAAAAGCTGGCATGCGCGCTGAGTGCAGAGATGGTATTATCCATTTCCATCGGATTTCTCAATACATTTAAGGTACAAGGAGCTCTTCTATCCGTCCCTGCAAGTGGGCACTGCTCATGCTCACTTTTGTTTAGGGGTGGTTTTGCGGTGATTTCGAGGACATTGCATGTCCTCAGTCAGACATGTAAAAATCCCTCAACTGAACATCTATGTATTGTGATGCTTTTCTCCCTTCGTTCCGTCCGCGCACTGACCATGTAGTAGTCCTCCATTACCAAGTCGTACACCCTACGCAACCGGGCTCTTCGGGTGTACTTTCTGCTACATCAGCATGAGAATTGTAGGCTGAGTTGCGAGCGCACTCCACAGAAGGACATCTTCCAGGACAGCAGGGTCGACTTGCACTGCCTCTCCTGCAGAGCACACATCAATGGCACTCAATGGAGGACAAGAGTACTTCCCTCTTTCCACGAGCGAACTATTACAGACTCTTTGGAGCATGACTCTCAACTGCCACCGACTGCTGCGGAGCGAACAATGACTGGAGCACCGGTGTGTCGGTCGCGTGAACCTTAAGCTCTGAATAACACGCAATAGAGTTCAGGCATCAAAGCATGTACGACCTCGACGTCACCAGAAGCCAACATAAATTGTCCAATCCCGCTGCGTGTGAAGCTCAAATTTTCATTTATGACAGTAATTCGCCTTGAGCTTCCGTCATAACGTATATGTTATCCCGGAAGACGCCAAATCTATATCATGTGCATCTCACTACCTATCCGAGTTCACGGGTATGCATCCGTTGGCCATCTCCCGAAATTCATTTCGACCTCCCGTCGCAGCATCGTCCAATCACGGCATTTGTGCTCCAGCCCCAGGCCGTCTACTTTCCGCGCTTCCTCCCCAAGTCCATGCCCCTCCTTCACCGGCTCGACACGCACACTTGCTGTGCACAACAACATCTGCCGGACATAGTTGAGACAGTGCTGAGTGTGCCAGATCTCCCACTCCGTCGGCGGTACAGCCACGACCGCGTGGCGCATCTTGTCGAGGCAATGGAGCTGGTGAAACATTGACACCCCGAATAGGCGGTCCTTAGGCCCGAGGCGCACGAATCCCCCTGAGCCTGCCGGGAAGATCGAGGCCCACTCGTCCGATGCGTTCGGATGGTAGTGCACCGTGTCCTCAACTACGAGTGTGGAGTCCCATGGGTGCTTGGAGAGTGGCACAAAGTATTGCGGGAAGTCCGACTCGAGAAACGCTAGCAAACATATTTCAGGAGAACGTTAGAAGTCGTGGCACAGGATGACAACAGAGGGAAATGAGTGAGAGGGGACTGACTAAAGCCATCTTTGCGCCAGTCGTCGCTAGCAGAGGTGACAGTCGGATTATTGGAGAGGTTTATGTTGATTGCGAGGGCTACAGCAATAATGAGAGCGGATGAAATGTAGTACAACCATCCTCGTCGGGTGGAGGGAAGGATGCCAGACATCATGCGTGCGAGGTTGTAGGAGGCCATAGCAGCAAGCGAAACAGTGGAACGTACAAAGGCGTCCAGCTACCACGGTTCTGCAGTCTTGGAAATGTGTGAGGCGTTATAGAGCATTGGGTAGATCCCTGGAAGGGCGGAGATGGTCTGCTGTTCGGCGGAGCGAGTCGGTACACCGGAGAGCACCCACCGTAAGCGAGGTGACCCACTTGCACAAACAGCGGAGTCAGAACTTGCTCCGGCTTCCTGGGCGGTTGATGGTGTGATGACCTTCACCGCGATGCGCCAGCACCAGGCCAGCACTATCGAACATCCCGTCCATTTACCCACATTCGAATCGACCCAAACTTACTTATCCCCTTGCTTCTGCCCAAACCAACTCCACCGGCGGTGCATCTTCGGCTCCCCTGGCACCCTCTCCAACTCAATTGCCCACCGCTCATGCCCCAACAGAAGGTGCCATCGCCCGTCAAACACTCCTGGCTTCATCTGTATGGAAAGTGGGCGCGGCAACGGCCAAGGTTCAGTCTCATACGGGACCCCTTCTGTGGCAACTGGGCCCTGTGCTCCGCTCTGAACTCAGGAACCGGCTCGCATGAAGGGCGTGTGTTGTTCGTTGCCCTTCCTGATGCATATACATAGCACGCTCCCTCTAATCCTCAATACTCAGTGCTCACAAGCTCTGGAGCATAGCCTGGAAACTTCACAATGTCTTCCCTCACCGTCGCTCGCATGAGCTATGCTGCCGCGCTCGTCGCCTCGGTGACATTTGGTTCGTGTTGATCCCAGCGGTGGCGGAACAGACTCGATGCTTACAGACTCTGCTTGACTTGATTTTTTAGGCATTTACTTCTTAATCGCTGCGTACACTGCCGCCAAGATCCTCCAGAGCCCGGCCCGTCATCGAGCGGGAAAGAATGTGCTCTTGGGATGGGTCGCTGCAATGTTTGTGGTTCAGATGATCTACTACGTGGGCGGTTCCAAATGGAGCGAAATTGAGTTCGTGGAGTCGATGGTGGATCCTGGAGTGTTCGCAGGACAGCTCTCGTCGCGCCTGGCTGTTTTGAAGGACACATCATACACCGTCCTCATCTGGCTTGCGGACGGGTTCATTGTGAGGCAACTAGGCTTGTATCGATTATCTATTTGCTGAATTGTTTGTTTGTCTAGCTGTATCGGGCTGTGGCGATATTTGCAGACAAGCTTTATGTGGTCATCCTTCCTGCGCTTCTATACCTTGCGTCGATAGGTAGCTTGATATCGCACAGCGTCTTCCTACTTTACCTGCTGACGACCCTCTCTACAGCGACTGGCATCGGTCTCCTGGTCGAGACAGCCAAACCGGGGGCGGTATTTGGCCAAGCCTCCGTCATTGACTTCGGCACCCCGTTCTGGTCCTTGTCTGTCAGCATGAACGTTTTGACGACAGTGCTCATCGCCGCACGCCTCATCTACCGGCGGCGGGCTCTGCTGGACTCCACGAGCAAGCGGAAGGCAGGGGCATACTACAGCCCCGAAGTTGCGATCTTCCTCGAGAGTGCCGCGCTCTACGCGATCTGTTCTATCATCTACATCCCCATGTTCGCAGAGGACATCCCGCTCCAGTTCCCCTTCTCCGCCCTCCTTGGCTCTGCTGCCGTGAGTAGCCTTGACATCCTCGCCTCCCCCGTAACCCCATGGCCAACAACTGCAGCTCTCGCGATACACATGCTGTGCGTGAAAGCTGACCGAGGTACTTTCCGCAGAGCATCGCGCCGCACTTCATCATCCTGCGGATGGTCAGCGGGGAGTCGTCACGCCTCGAGGCCAGTCTAATACCCCTGCAGAACCGCGGCGGAGATTTGGAGGTCGCGACGAGCATCGGTGATGCACAGGCACAGGATCCGGAGGTCAGTCCCATCTCCTCGTTTTCGGTGCTTGTCTGAGTTCTAAGTCCGGTCCGGTTTCGCTCTTTGTCTAGTCGCCGGACGGAGATAGTTCAGTGCACAAGGCTTAGGGCCGACAAGCAGTTTGAAATTGGTTTGTGAGCAATTGGAACTGGAGAAACTGAAGTTCTGTCTTGCTGAGTACCGTGTTTCAGGTGGACATGGTGACAAGTAGATATCATGATTCTGTGGATTAATGACGCTGTCGAATGGGAGACACTATTCAGGATCCTTTAGAGTTTGGGTCTCATGAGATGTATGCCTAGGTGGCAGAACAGTGTCGGTTCCCATGAGTTACTGCACTTAGGGAAAAATGAGTGTCCCGTTGCTAGTTTCACATCCGATACCTAGACCATCATACTACAGGCGACTGAGGACACAACCGTAATGACGAAACAGTTGTACGTTTTAAACCCTCTTCAAGACAATCGACAGCGAAGGTACATGGAGCCGACGATCTTTCCCTGAACCTGTGAAGTAGATAGCGTTGATTGCGGCATTGTTGCGCACACCCCAGATGTCCTGCCCATTCCAGTACGGGTAGCAACCCATGTGCTTCTCGCCGTTGTACCCGGGTAGCCCAGTGTCAATCCTGCCATGTGGTCAGTGTCGACACCAAACCGAGCATCAATATCAAGTGGTATAGGGAACAGCAGATGTGGAACTCACCTGAGCTCGTCGCGGCGCATGCTGGAGCGGAGTGCCAGACGCCCGCGCGCGCCGAACTTCTCAAGCGTGTTCGTCCCTAGGAGTGTGAGCTCCTCGATGTACAGCATGCCCTTCTCGACGACAATACGCGCGGACGACTTCTTCTCTACACCGCTCTCCGCGTCCACCCATTTGCCCACGTAGATCTCAGTGGAGAGATCTGAAAGCGCGCGGTCGATGGCTGGCTGGAAGATCTCGAACGCATCATACGCAAGCTTCGCGGCATCGGGGTAGTGCCCACCCAGCAGGACCACAACGCCATAGCCTGTGCCAGGGTGGAATGCCACTGCGCTGTGGAAGCCCGCCATTGCCCCCACTGTATATAAAATCATTGATCAGCCCGGAGAATGAAGAGACGAGAAAGCGAAGGCGACGAACGCTTCCAGTAGATCTTGCGCGCGCGGCCGTTCGAGTCCTTCTGCTTGATGATCTCCCAAATGAACCCTATCTCGGTCCAGTCGTCCTCCTCGAACACGTGCACTGTCTGCAGCCACTTGTCGCGCGAATACTGAGAGATCTGGCTCTTCGGATGCTTGGGGTTCAGCAGCGTCTGTGTGATAGTAATCAGGTCGGACAGTGACGAGAACTGGCCTCCCGCAGGGTTCATCACGTCAAGGAAGTCTTGGTCCTACAGGGGAACATGGATAAGCGTCGCGTCAGACTTCGAAGCACAGCTCCGCTTACAGCAACTTCGGGCCCCAGAGAGGGCACGACTACAAGGTGCTTGTTCTCGTTCGTGGTAAGGAAGTGGCTGCCGTTGAGGCCCATCGGTCCGAAGATGTCGCGCTGCAGCAGGCCTGCATACGTGATCGCCGGCGAGACGCCCTCGGCCTTGCTGTCCGCCGCCGCGAGCGCGATGCCCAGCAGGCCGGTGCCAGTGTTCGAGTACGCAGGGTACGATGCAGGAGGCGACGTGAGGTGGTGTTTGGCGATCACATCGAAGAGATTCTCATGTGAGGGGAACGGGTGGCCATTCGTCGGGGGCGGGCCGCCACCGAAAAGACTCTTGGGCCAACCAGTTACGATCCCAGGCGGCCAATCACGGCCGAGGCCCGAGGTGTGGGTAACGAGTTGATAGAGTGTCATGGGCATGTTCTCGCGGGCCTCTACTGGATGTTGTGGGTCTAATCCATCCAAACGGTACTGGTACTCTTTGAAGTGCTTGTCAATAGGATCATCCCTAGAATTTGAGGAATGAATGTCATGAAGTTGAGCACAGCAGGGACACGGTGCGTACCATGAGATGACACCCTTCTCTTCTAAATTTAACCCTTCGAGAGCAGTGAAAAGCTTGGACACTGATGCGATGCGATACTGAGAATGACTAGTGGTGGGGGGAGAAGTCGCTGTCTCGTTTCCTCGGGTCACCCCCCAATTCTGCTCGAATAGGACGCCGTCTGCAGTCACGACAGCAATAGAGAGGCTGTCAATATCGCCCTTGGAAAAACGCTTGGTGAAGAAGTCACCAGCAGTTTTGGACGCAGCTCCAATAGCAGAGTGGCGGGTTGTGGGAGGTGTTTCGGTGAAGAGGTTCGGAAGGAAGGGTCGACAGCTGAAGCGTTCAGATTCGTCCTCTACGAGGGGTGGTGCGCTGATCTGAACCTGAAGATGACCAGTGTAGTATGCGCCTAGCACAACAGAGGCGGCTGCGACTGCCATGGAGGGAGGTGGGGTCCACATGTTGAGCGGAAGGTGCAAGTGGCAACAGCAGTCGGGCAGTCGACGTTGGAAGTCTGTGGCCTGAGGCACGACTCCGAGATTGGAAACGGCACGGCCAAAGCCGAATACGGAGAGGGCCTGGGTATTAACTTCCTTACGTATCGTGCTCAGCGGTATTTGGGAGGTCAAGACAGCGGGGCCTGTGGGTGCCGTGCAGAGCTTGCAGCGCTCATGGGCGATGACATGAGTTCTACAGGTTGACAAACAGCACAGGCCTCGGGACGCTGTATACCACGATGTAAACTTCCCGCGCGGAGGCCACGACACTACAGGGCGAGAAGGAATCGAAGTCAGATGGATACCAGCATCACCCTTCAGGCTGGACTTCCCTCCGTGCAGCCGCCGAGCTGAAGAGGACCGGAACAACATCCGAGTGGCGGCAGGCTGGCTGGCAGCGCCTGACCTCACATTCCCCATCCACAAAGTAGGTGTCAACGTACAGGCCGTGGAATCTGCCGAAGGGGCCGGTGGGAGTGCGAAAGAACAGCGGTAGAGTAAGCGCCATGCAAACGCCTGCATGGGACATTCCTACTCGGCAAATCCCGACGCCCTTCTGGATAGGAATGCAAAATAAATAATAAAACAACAGTCATATTAGCCATCAATACCATTGCTAGCAGTGCGACTGTGTACATGTTAGAACAACATGGAGCGTTGTGACAAGAAAACAACAAACATCTGCCGGACGCTGTGATTTTTCGCCTCCAGCAGTGAAGCTTAAGGGCGCCGTTATTAGTGGCAGATCTAGATTCAATAGGTGGCCAGAGGAAGAACCGTGTTAAGTTACTAAAGATTACTCACACCTGTTCTTGCACCACTGGACATCTTAGAGCCTTGCTACCAGGAGACGTTGTACATCCTCTCAGTATACGATGCACATTCTGCGGCTCACAACCCCCTTACGGGGGGTCGCCCGTCTGTGGACCGCACACACACTCCTCTTCGCCGCCGTCGTCCTCTTCTTCACTACGCTTGTTTCTCTCTTGATCAACATATGGGTGTCTCATAAGCCATCTCTCACCCAGGTTTCCCACTCAAAGACACTCCACCAGTACAGTAAGTGTCCTTCTAGGACAAGATGGGTTCGTTACTACACACGAGCCCTCACCTAGGTCTTACAGCATACGTGGAGGACGACTATCCCGCCTACTACCCTATCGACATCCCACTCGTCTCCCTTACTCCCGAAAACACGATCCACTACCAGATCTACACCGAGGACGCTGCGCGCGAATGGGCCTCTATCTTCCCCAAAGGCGGCGGATTCCTCCGGTTGGGGCCGGATGGCCGTCTGTTCGGCCTCGCACTCTTCCACCAGATGCATTGCCTTGCGCGCATCCGGCGGGCGATGAGCACGCGTCGATCGTCGGACCACGTCCATCACTGCTTCAACTACCTGCGGCAGTCGATCCTGTGTGAAGCGAACCCAACGCTCGAGCCCGTAATCCCGATCCTAGGGCGGCGGAGCGTGAACGCGGAGATCCCGCACACATGTCGGGACTGGACAAAGGTGTACGAGTTGGTGGAGGAGCAGTTTGGGAGCGCGGAAGCAAGACGTGACGGCAACGAGAGCTTGGGAGTGGTGTATGTATAGCATAACTGGAATATGTTTGTTCTCGCCGTTGTGTCCACTTTGCCAGCGGTGTGCATCATGTATGTCTCTGGTGCAGAGGTCAGACGTCTGGCTCGATCTGCGCATCGGTCTAAATGTGAAGGGTTTGGGGATGGATATCGCGCTGAGCATAAGAACAAATAGCTGGCGGGCTGCTATGAACCGAGACTGTCAACTGTCGTGCATCGTCCCAGAGTGGACGAGGGCTAGATCTCAACGTCGCCCTCCTCTCACCCTCGCAACACAGTGAGCAGCCTGCAGGGCGTTCTTACCATCACCTCTGCCATATTCCTGTTTGGTTCGTGGATTCTCGGGGAGCCGGTCGGTGGGTATCATCAGGAAAGACATGGAACTGGAAGCTGCGTAGAGCTTACCGAGCCTGTGCGAGTCTGGGCAGATGCGGAAGTGACGCACCGGAACCCAGAGGCCGACTCGCCAGGGTGACGAGGACGACAGCGGGGCCCGATTCGTTGCGGTCCCTGCCCAATGAAGCCGCACCCCGTAGACATCAACGTGCCGATTCCTGTGGTCCCGTACGACAAAACGTATTGGCTCGTTCACGGCTGTGAGGAACTTTTGTGTTGTCCCACATTCATCGATGAGTGGTATTCAAGGTTCACAGTGCTCGTGTCACAAGGCGCTGGTCCGAACTGATGGCGCTTCGAATCTGGGAACAACCAGCGTGAGTAATAGCACCAAAACCGAACAGCACCAATCAAGTAGCTTTGGACGCATGGCAGCGACAGAGCACCCGAAATACGTCACTAAGACTGTGTGGCAGGCACGCTTCCGACGGCGCCGTCGCATGGAACCCTCGCTGCGGAGATTATGAGCGCAGAAGCTAGGAAAGATAGACCAACGGCCCTGAAGGAACTCACCATATCCACGCCGAAGTCAGACGATTCAGTGAAGAGTTGAACATATCGGCAATGCCTCCTGGAATCTAGGTCGCGAGACCTGAGAAATCGGCACGAGGAGCGGCAAGGATACGTCCGCTGCCAAAAGACGGCGCTAGATGCCCTGCGCCGACCACATTGGCTGTTCTTGTGGTTTCCATGGAGTGCTTGATGCAATGAAGGGATGCTTCGAAGAGGGTCATGATGAGAGACCCGCTCGAGAAGACGGAGGATGGCGCTGAGTCGGCCAAACAAAGCCACACAGCGCGTTGCCGAGCCGAACATCGCGGAAACCGTGCGCCTCGGAGTTGCTGCGAAGGTTCCGCTGGTACTCTTCCTTCCATTCCCCCCCTTCGTCATGGGTGCGGCTTCAGACCACATATCATGATCGGAAGCACCTCACGTCCGCCTCACGTCCGACCGGGCTATGCATCGCTCGACTTCAAAGTTCTGCCCGGCGCCGGTTGAGCGCCCGTAGCGCTGGTGCATCATCGACGATAGGACGATGAAATGTGACTATGCAACGCATTCCTGCGCGGGACTCAACTTCCTCGCCGCCAGGGAATAGTTGGGATTCCGGACAATTCCTTGTTCAGCCTGTTTACTCAGAGTCTGACCCAAACGTGCATGCCCGTGTCCAGCGAGCCATTCACCCACTTTCTCACCTGACCACTGTCTTTCTTCGTCTCTCGCCTCAGCATGTCAGAGCCTGCCAGCGAAATTCCAGTACTCGACCGAAGCTCCAAGGACGAAGATGCCTCTCCACCGAAAACTGCGTCCTTCTGGCTCTCCTTGCTTGCAATTACAATCGCCACCTTTCTCGCCGCACTCGACACCGTAAGCCACCCAGACCCACCTTTCCCCGAGTGGTAGTACTGAGTGCCCTTCCTGCGAATTGCAGAGCGCCGTGTCGACAGCCCTGCCGACCATCATCAACCACTTCCAGGGCCAGCAGTTCGTATGGATCGGCTCAGCCTACACCCTCGCCGGCGTCACCTTCCTCCCGCTCTCGGGCCACTTTGCAAACCTCTTCGGACGCAGGCCCATCCTGCTCATCGGTCTCACGCTCTTCACAGTCGGCAGCGCGCTGTGCGGCGCGGCGAGCAGTATGGCGATGCTCATCGGCGGGCGGAGTGAGTGCTTGCGGCATTCTGTGTGGCGAAGCGGTGTCTGACACACGCATGCGCGCATGTGCAGCCGTGCAGGGTCTGGGTGCAGGGGTGATCCTTGCGCTGACGGAGATCATCCTGGCGGACCTCGTCCCGCTGCGTGAGCGCGGGCGTACCAGGGAGCGATTGGGCTGATCTGGTCGATTGCGTCCATCATCGGCCCGCTCGTGGTGCGTACTACTCTGCCGCACTCACAGTTGGCGGACGAGACTGACGGCTTGGACGGCAGGGTGGTGCATTCGCTGCTCGGACAGACTGGACGTGGCGCGGCTTGTTCTGTGAGTGCTCCCACGACGACGGCTGCAAGAGGAGACGAGACGAGACGAGTGCTGGAAACTGAATGCTGAATCGTCGGCCCACAGACATGAACCTGCCGCTGACGGGAATCTCGATGGTGCTCTGTCTGCTGTTCCTCAACCTGAAGACGCCGCACGCCCCGCTCTCGGAACGGCTGTCGCGGATCGACTGGATGTAAGCCCTCACCCGGGACGCGCCTCCGCTCTGTAGACAGGTTGCTGACGGTGTGGATGGCAGCGGAAACATCCTGGTGATGGGGAGCACGACGTCTGCGCTGCTGGGGCTGACGTGGGGCGGGATCCAGTTTGCGTGGAGCTCTGCGCAGGTGCTCGCGCCGCTCGTCGTCGGGTTTGTGGACTCGGGGTGTGGGTGGTGTACGAGATCTACATGCCCGTGGAGCCGACAATCCCGTTCCGGCTGCTGACGAACCGGACGACGCTGAGCGGGTACATCGGGACTGGGCTGCACGGATTCATCATCTCTGCCGCGCTGTGTGAGTGCATTTTGCTCGCTGCTCTTCGTCCTTCGTTGCAATGCGATCAGCACTCGCTCACCACAAACAAACGCACACGCACACGCTGCAGTCTACCTGCCCGTGTACTTCCAGGCATGCAAGGACTCGTTGCCGGTGGGAGCGGGGTGAACGTGCTGCCATACAGCCTGTCGATTGCGCCGTTTGCGATTGTGGCGGGCGGACGGCAACGGGGATGAACAAGTACAAGCCGCAGAACGTGATTGCGTGGGCGTGCATCACGATCGGGATGGGGCTGCAGAGCACGCTGCATGCGGACAGCGCGACGCGGAACTGGATCGGGTTCCAGATTGTGGCGGGGATCGGGTTTGGGATGCTGGTGCGTGCCGACCCCCCTGGTGCCGGAGATGGCGTGTGCTAGTGCTAGTGCTGACCCGAGGCATGCATCCACCAGTTCACGGCGACGACGTTCCCGATCCTGGCCCCGCTGCCTGTGGAGCTGAATGCGAGTGCGCTGGAATTCTTCATATTCATCCGGACGTTCTTCCAGGTGCGGCTTCCATCTCTCTGCGTTCCTGTGCAGGCCACTGATGCGAGATGTAATGGTGTGTTTGCGTTTGCAGGCGTGGGGCATCACGGTGGGAGCGACGGTGCTGCAGAACCAGCTGCGGACTCGGCTTCCGGCTGCGTTCCTTGCGAGCCTGCCGCAGGGAGTGGAGATATCGTATGCGGCAATTCCACAGATCAAGGGGCTTGGGGAGCCGATGAAGGGTGCGGTTCGGGCAGCGTTCGCGGACTCGCTGGACGTGCTGTGGGAGGTGATGATTGCGGTTGCAGGGTTGGGGTTCCTGAGTGCGTGGCTGATGAGGGAGGTCAGGCTGCAACAGATCACGGACGACAACTGGGGTCTCAACGAGAGCCCTGACCGAGGGACTGCTGCCAAAGAGAAGAGGGTCTAAAGTCCGTCTACCTGATGATTTCTGTATTCATCAGTTGAGCACCCTGTTTGTCCTCTGCGCCTAACATGGAAGAATTTCATGACTGTTGTACATCCACGTTCAATGTAACTACTTCCCACAACTCTGATATTGGAAGAGAAAATGCGATGCCTGTCGCTTGACAGCACCCGTGAGTGAATGGACTGAAAAATACGGAGGGATAGACACCGTCAGGGTCAGGACACCTGCTTCGGACTGGGAATGCATCCCACCGCCTCGTACTGAGTAATCCGAAACCCGGTCTTCGTCAACGACTCCGCAGATGCAGCTGTTTTTACATGTTAGCTACGTGGATCCGATGAGACACATATAGGAACCACTCACTCAGACTTGTCACGCCTTCCAACGGGATCACGAGTTCGCAGTCGTCTGTGGTGCAGCGCCACTCAAGGAACACATGTGAGCGGCCGGGACAGTGGAACGGCTTAGACGTGCTTTCCCTGCCTGGGACGAAGGCCAAGGTGTCTAAGAATGTGGCGTGTGCGCGGTCATCGGGATGCTGTGACGGGAGCAGATAGACGTCTATGTCGACCGCTGCGTCCAAGACCTCGGGTGCGTGTGCCAGTGCACCGCTGTCAAGTGCCGCGCTAGCTTCGGAGGAAGTGCGGTGAGCCGGATAGCTGCGTGTGCTGAGTGTACAGTTCTCGAGCCTGTAGTCGGGGACATAAAAGTCGACGACCGTGTGCACCTGGCGGAATAGGCAAGGCGAGTGTGTCAGGGCCCGTTTGGCGGAAGGTTAGATGGGAGATAGAACACAAGGCCGTGACGTACCGGGCCGCCGAACTTCAGCGTCATCTTGTCGTCAGGTGCGTGGATGCGGCGAGGCTGCGCATGTGGTCTATCGCGGACGTCGTATGTGAAGAACGATTTGGGGAAGGTCCCGCGGCTGCGACAGTACGACGGCTCAAAAACAATGTTTTCGAGTCCTACGTAGACAGATGGGCGCTTGAGGTCTCGGGAGGGCGAGGCTGCCGTTGCTGCCTGCGACCTTTGTAAGGTGGTGGACATCGTCAAATAGGAGAGGTTGACCACAGATAAGGCGAGGGTGGCAATACATGTGTATAGGAAACACTTCCAGGCAGTGTTTTCGGACAGTCCTACCAGAGACCGGCTAGAGTGCGAAGAAGTATTGTGCCCTTCAGAGATGACGTCCTCGTCGTACTCGAGGGGTTGGAGATTGCTAGGAGGCGAGGGTGAAGTGGGAAGGCGGATATAAGTTCCTCGGGGTAGCATACTGCAGTGGGTAGGCACAAGGTTGGTCCTGGCAGGAAAACCATACAGATATAAATTGGATGAATGTAGTCGCCCTGGATAGGATAGGGCCAGACACGTCATACTATTCAGTTGTCACTGCGGGCGTCATGTTAGAGTTCAGGTAGGAGTGAGAATGTCTTCTACCTGGCATGTGCTCCACTTGTTCGGTAACCAACACCTGCTCAGTGGGAGCCCTGAAGGGATGTCGTAAGTATGGTGCCGAAGGAGTGGAATAGCTCATCAAAATTCACTGGTGTGGTCACACAGTGTGGACTGGGAGGAAGAACAGCGATTTCGGGAAGCGCTATGACAGGTCAGAGCGGCATTGGCAACGTCAAACTTTATGGCTTCTGATACGAATGGAAGGCCGGCGGGTGTTCTTCGGCGCATGTAGAGGCCACATAGCATTTTCAGATCAGCACTGCGAAAGAGATGATGACTTTACATAGCCTCCAGCCTCTCGGATCGAACGCACAAAGGGTCAAGAATCGTAGAAACCCCTGTCTGCGCCTTCAAGTCACAGCTCGTGGTTGGCGGCAACTTCCGCGACTTTCCCACATTGACTAGACCAATAGAATGTGCCGCAGGATTACACGAGCTTGACTGTAACTCTTAGCGTCTTAGTGTCCTACTTGTTACGACTGGCTGTCGAGTAAGATCAGGGAGGAGGCTTACGAGACGAGCAAGGGCGTCGACGAGCACTTGTGCAGCGAGAGCGGAGCAGGGCTCGACAGTCAGGCTGGAGACAAGATGTATTGAGCGAGTAACTAACGAGTGAGAATACAGCGAGGCTTACCTGGAGACAAGAGGTCGAAACTGAGGTCTCCAGGTAGCAAAGTACAGGCCTTATATACATGTAACGGACAATGGGAACCGGGGACAATAGGTAACTATGGACACGGGAGCCAGTGGAAGAACAATGGTATGTAGTACAATGACGACGGGAACAATGGGTAACAGGAGTTATTGTACTGCGAGAACAAGGGACGGGTTTGCTAAACAATGGAGGACAATAAGGACGACGCGGGAGGCAAACAGTCCAAAAAGGGAAAGAGAGACGCTGGGGTAGGCGCCAAGCGTGCCGTTCATGACAATACCCCCCTCCTAAGGATCGTGTCCTCACGATCGAGTCTTCTTGTTGAGAGGGCCAGGGGCGTCGGGATGTGTCGAATGAAACTTTTGCAGCACTTTTGGCGCATTTGCTAGATCCGACACGTCTTCCCAGCTATCGTGTTCAGGGCCCCAGCCCTTCCAGTGAACAAGATACTGCAGTTTCTTCCACCGCCCATACCGACGCGAGTCCAACACTTCCTCCACTTCATACTCCTCCTCTCCTTCCACTTCGAGAGCTGCGGGTTCAGGGGGATGTCGACCGGGAAGTTGGCTTTCTTTGTGCGGGTGTAGGAGTGTCACATGGAACACCGGGTGGAGCCCCATGTCTTTGGGGAGCTTGAGCTCATAAGCCAAGTTGCCCACCTTGCGCTTGACAGGGTACGGGCCAGCGTACCGATCCACCAGCTTCCGAGAGACTCCTGGGACACGGAAGTTCCTCGTGTCGAGCCACACCTTCTGACCCTCCTTGAACTCTGGAGCAGCGGAGACATAGCGATCGTAGTACTCCTTCATCCGCTCTGCTGCCAGGGTTAAGGCTGAGGTCGCATCCTCCCTTGCCTGCCGCAACTCCTCTCTTCGTTCATCCGCCGTAGGCACCGTGGTGGATAGCATTGGAACGTGGAACTGAGGTTCATAGCCATACATGAGGTAAAACGGCGAGTACCCTGTGGATGAATGTACGCGCGAGTTGAAGCAGTACTCTGCTGTTGGTAGCCACTTGACCCAATCGTCGCGGCGCCTTGAGCAGTACATCCGTAGGTACGCCTCTATCTCCTGGTTCCATCGCTCCGACTGTCCATCCGTCTGTGGGTGGTAGGCTGTGGATAACGCGCTTTCTATGTCGAGGCCTTTAAGGATTGCACGGAAGAGCTTGCTAGAGAACTGGGGCCCCCGATCAGAGATGATCTTTCGCGGGAGTCCATGTAGACGGAACCATTCTCTAATGAAGTTGTCTGCAGTCCCTTCCGTGTCGATCTCCTCGGTGCATGGAATAAGGTGAATCATCTTTCCATGCCGATCAGTGATAAGCTGGAGCGCGTTGTATCCGTCCACCTCCGGCAGTCTAGTGATAAAGTCACAGGTAACTACTTGGCCTGGGCCGTCCGGGATCTCGTTGGGTTGAAGGGGACCGTGTGGCTTCGCATGTGAAGTCTTGCCACGGCGACAAGTGTCGCAGGTCTCAACGTAATCCTTAATGAACTTTGCCATGCCCGGCCACCAGTAGTTCCGTGTGACCAACTCCACCGTTTTTGCCTGGCCAGGGTGTCCAGCAGGCGGGAGGTTGTGGTGAATGCGCACTATTTCTGCTCGGAGCGCATCGTCTTTGGGGACATAAACTCGGCCGCGGTAGAGTAGCAGGCCTTGTTCTGTGTTCCAGTCCACCAAATCGTTCTGTAGACGTGCTGGCCCTAGCTTATCGAGCTTGCTGAGTGCCTCTGCGACCTCCTGTTCACGCTCTCCACATTCTCGAATGCGGCGGAGCAGTGCCTTCTCTGGTACCACTGACATGTGCCCTCTCTTGGCTGCCAGTACTCGGAAGCGATCGGGTTGCAACATGACTCGGTTCAGGTTGTCATCGGCGTCATCCTTCTGGTGATCAGGCCTGCGCGACAGCGCATCTGCCCTACTGTTGGAGGTGCCTGGCTTGTGTGCAATGACAAAGTCGAACCGCGACAGATAGAGAGCCCATCGTGCCTGCCTGCGCGTGAGGTTTTGTGCGGCCTTCCAGTACTCGAGGTTCTTGTGGTCCGACTGGATCTCGAACACACTGGGAAGACCCTCGAGGCAGTGGCGCCAGGCCTGCAGGGCACGGATGATAGCGAGCATCTCCTTGTCATAGATCTCGTAGTTGCGTTCCGCATCGCTCATTGACTCAGAGTGGAAAGCCACAGGGTGCCATTTGCCGTCCTCCCCCTCCTGAGACAGAACCGCACCGGTAGCATACCCGGATGCATCGACTTCAATGCGGGTTTTGCGGTCTGGGTCATACATGCTCAGGACAGGGCTTTCAGTGAAACGACGTTTGAGCTCATCGAATGCTGACTGCTCTTCGGCACCCCATTGCCAGGGAGCATTACCCGTGAGACGGTCAAGGGGTTTGCATACTGCGCTGAAGTCCTTAATGAACCGCCTGTAGAAATTCGCGAAACCGCGGAACTTCCGTACGTCTGAGGCGTTCTGAGGGACAGGCCATTCTGCGATACCCCTGACCTTCACTGGGTCCATCTCCACACGGTTCTCTGAGACGAGCACACCTAGGTACTCAACCTTCGGCTGTTCGAATTCGCACTTCTCTGGCTTGCAGAACAGGTCGTGCTCCGCCAGACGCTTCAGGACCTCACGCACCAATGTGCGGTGTTCCTCGATGTCATTGGTGAATATGAGGATGTCGTCGAGGTAGATAGTGATTTTGCCGAGTATGATGAGGTCCTTGAAGATGTCGTTCATGAGCGCAGAGAATGTACTGGGCGAGTTAGCCAGTCCGAAGTACATCACGTTCGGTTCGAACAGTCCGCGATTGGTAACAAAGGCAGCCTTCCATTCATCACCGGTCTTAATCCGCACATTGTTGTACCCCCAACGGATGTCAAGCTTGGTAAAGTACTTGGCCCTCTTGAGTCGATCCATCAAGTCTGACACCAACGGTAGTGGGTATCGGTTCTTAATGGTGATGTCGTTCAATCGCCGGTAGTCCTGTACGGGACGTAGGCTGCCATCCTTCTTTTTAACGAAGAAGAATGGTGACGACATCGGTGACTTCGACTCTTGAATATATCCTTTGGCCAAGTTCTCGCTAAGGAACTTGTCAAGCTCAACCTGCTCGCTGGGCGACAGGGGGTACACCTTGGAATGGAACATCCTAGCATCTGGTACGAGTTCTATAGCGTGGTCGTAGGGTCCATGCTCAGGTAGACGTTCGGACGCCTCTTTCGAGAACACACGCAGATACTCGTGGTACTGGGGATACAATCTCTTCGACAGGACGGACTTCCTTCTTCTGGTACTCTTGTTCAGTGAGCTGTTGAGAGTAGGTGTAACTCGCCGACACAAAGATCTTAGGGGTACCTTGAAGTTGTCGTCCATCTTCTAGTGCGTTGAGGAGAGACTCCTCAGTGCCATCCCATTCCGGCAGAAAACCTGGTGGTGGAGGCTTATCTTCCTCCTCCTCCTCGACCATTACGGCCGTGCATATCCTACCCATCATCTTTGCCTTCCACACCCGTCGAGAACCATTGCGCGCCGTAAGCCATACCTCCGTATCACGCGCTTTGGTCTCAACAGGTTTGGATGCCTTCCGATGAGCCGGACATGCCTCTGGACATCTCGATAGGCGCAGCGAGCCACGTTCCCAATCTACTTCAGGGTTGTGTTCGCGCAGCCAGTCCAGGCCAATGATCACATCCTCTTCTCCTATGTCTGTCACCACAAACACCACCTTCTCCTGGTGGTCTCCAATCGCCATATCCAACACGGCGACCTCCGTGATCGTTCCATCACGGTTCTCGGTACCATCTATGTTGTACAGGGGAATTGGCCTTGCCAACTTCCTCGTCGTAACCTGGTTCTTCTCTACGAACCGTCTATGTAAAAACTTAGTAGTAGCTCCGCTATCTACCATGGCTACTATGTCCTTGTGTCGCTGCTTGCCGATCAACCGTACTGGTATATGAAAGTGTTGGCCACTGTGATTTACTTCATATACAAACGCGGAACTCAGTACAGAAAATCGACTATTACTACAAGAGCCGGCACGCGCAGCGTCCAGTGCGGCTCTAATCAGAAACCCTCCTTCTTCTCAGCGGTTGTAAGGGCCGCGATCTTCTCCTCCATTGCCTTGAGCTGGGCCTGAAGAGCCGCTACTTCCGTGGTCGCAGTGGACGAGGAAGCAGCTTGCTGACTCTTTAGCCGCGGGCAGTCATACTTACAATGTCCGGGCTGGCCACAGATGTAGCAGTTTCCTGGGAACGGCTTCTTCCCAGTAGCAGCCGCCTTCTCCCCCTTCTTCTTCCATCCAAACGACTTCGGCCGTTCTTCCTCTCTGGTGACGAGGGCCTGGTCGAGCGACAGCGCCACCTTCTGGATTTTGGTGAGGTCCGAGATGTCGTGAGCACTGGTGGCGAGGACGTCCCGGAGCCTGGGAGGTAGGCCAGAGCGGTAGCGTTCGCGTTTGTCCTCGTCGCCGAAGCCGGTCCGCGCTGCAGCTGCATTGAACTGCGCCGTGTACTCCTGGACGGTGCCAACCTTGCGATATGCCTTGCAAAGCTTGACAAGTTCGGCGATGGCAGCCTCCTTGTCGTCAGCCGCGCAGAAGTGATCCTTGAAGGCCGTGCTGAATGCGCCATAGTCTGCCCAAGGACTAGTTCCACCGGCGAGCTTTACAATGTGGGGGCCAGCCCAGGCTGCTGCTCCTTCCGTGAGCTTACTGAGGATGGTCATCCATATGACGTCGCTAGGCGTGCCAACTGCTACCGCCGTAAGGGTGTTGTAGTAGATCTGAGCGGCGGACACAAAGCGGAGACCATCCTGTGCGGATTTTCCATCGTATTCACGTGGGGCGATCTGGGAGAGGAGCTTGGAGGTGTCGAACGGTGGAGCGGGGGCAGGGGTAGTCATGGCGGGTGTGGATGCTCGACTGGGTGCAGCTGATGAAGAGGATGAGGGTTGTGGAGTGTTGAGGCTGATGGTCTCTTGCTTGGGTTCCTTCTTTACTTCCGGCTTTTTCTCTGCCTTTGGGAGTTTAGAAGTTGAAGCAATGGGGTTGCGGGAGTCGAGGTTCGTCGCTGTCCAAGACGCTCTGTAACGAGTTCAAGAGTCTTGTCGAGGATGGGAGACCCTGTTGATCGTGCAGGACTGGGGATTCGACTTTGGACACGACTCTGGGGTTGTGAGGTAGGGCGTGAGGCAGGGCGGGATGAGGGATTCCTGGATGCGATGAGGGCGGCTTGGCGAGCTGGGGGTCGGCTTGGATCTCGAGGTGCAGGTGCTGGTGGGTTTGCGATCTTCGCATGGATTAGGACTTTCCTGTTCTTTGGTGTGAGGAGTCTAGGGGCGATGCCTTCGCGAGTTTCAAGAGTATCGTTGAATGTGTGTGATCGGTGGGGCATGGTTGCTCCTCGCAGTAGTACCAGGCTTGCTTATCTTCGTCCCAGTACTCGTCCTGTACTGCAGTGGGGTGAAATATGTGTCCCCAGGCTTGGCAAGCCACGTTGAATCTCGCTTCCTTATCCTAGGAATGAAACGGCAGGTGCACGATCCAACACTGTCTGCTCAGCCTCCTCGGCCTATTGCTGTGTCTTAGCCCAAGGGACACGGGCCCAAGGGTGTTCTGCCTTGGCTTTGTTTCGCCGCCTTTCTCTAGCCTCCCACGCCGTGAGGCGGACCACTTCTGTCAGTACCGGGGTCTCGTGTTAGGAGCTTTCCGCGTACTGTACCACTAAGAGTGGCAAGCCTCAGGTTGCGCCGAGACCACGTCCGATGGTGTGACTAGAGCGCGCACTACGCTAGGCCAACACAGAGGATCTAAGTGCATACCGTACGAGAGGGAAAGAGTGTGGGTGGAGTACGCCGGTGCTCGTGTAGAAGTTTCGACCTAATGTTACGACTGGCTGTCGAGTAAGATCAGGGAGGAGGCTTACGAGACGAGCAAGGGCGTCGACGAGCACTTGTGCAGCGAGAGCGGAGCAGGGCTCGACAGTCAGGCTGGAGACAAGATGTATTGAGCGAGTAACTAACGAGTGAGAATACAGCGAGGCTTACCTGGAGACAAGAGGTCGAAACTGAGGTCTCCAGGTAGCAAAGTACAGGCCTTATATACATGTAACGGACAATGGGAACCGGGGACAATAGGTAACTATGGACACGGGAGCCAGTGGAAGAACAATGGTATGTAGTACAATGACGACGGGAACAATGGGTAACAGGAGTTATTGTACTGCGAGAACAAGGGACGGGTTTGCTAAACAATGGAGGACAATAAGGACGACGCGGGAGGCAAACAGTCCAAAAAGGGAAAGAGAGACGCCGGGGTAGGCGCCAAGCGTGCCGTTCATGACACTACTCGCTTGTGCTCCAACCGAATTATAAGGTCGTACACGGTGTGGAAGAACTACCCAACCTGACTGCGGCACATCAGGTCAGAGAGCTGAGCAACTTCGGTGTGCCCACTCTACTACTTAGCCATAGTCGCCACCGAAACCCATATGTCTTGCTGTACTGACCAGTACTTTGCTGAATCTTGTAGCCCTCGAACGATACCACCTCTGAAGGCGCACACGCTGACAAAATCTCACTGGTGCCAGCTCCGGGATATCACTCGAAGATGTCAACCTTTCAGAGTAAGGAGCGGACTTAGACATGTAGTGGATCTATAGACTTACTACTTCTGTGCGCCTTACTTATGCCTCAGCCAATTCCATCTGCTCCGGAACACTCTGAAATGGCGGTGTCTTCTCGCCTGGGGATGGGCTCGGGATGTAATCATCACCTGAGTATATCCGAGTTTCGTGGCGCAAATGCACATGTGCAGGCTGTGCATGTGTCGCGCGCCCGACACTCTGGCTGCGGTAGTCAGTGCCTCTGTTTATCTATCACCCACACCCACAACAGCGCCGACATATCTGATCGCTCATTGGAGGACCCGGAGTATATCTTTGGTGGAAGGAACCTCTCCATTTGTGCATACCCAGTCTACGCATGGCGCCATTTGGTGAATCCCTCCTTTCGGTCCTCTCTTCCTCGTCGTCAGGTCCGGGAATACCATCGCTAGATGGAACATATGGAGCATACCTGATCGCTAGCTTCTTCGGACTCATGTACGCCAGTTCTAGTTCTTGAGACACATTGATTCTCTGTGTGCTGACACGTAACGGTAGCTTGTATGGCTTGAGCCTGCACCAAACGTACAGATATGCTCGTCTGTTTTCCTCAGATTCTGCTTTCATTCGCCTTTTGGTATGATCTGTAATGCTTGTTCCTGTTTCATTTGGCTTATGTGGTTTTAGGTCTCATCTGTGATGTGAATACTTTCTACACATCGTGATAAATGGGCGAAGCTGAAACTGTGTAGGATATTGGAAACCGGACACGTCGCAATGACAATGCACACGTGGTAGGTGTATGTCTTACTTCATTCATGTCGCGTCTTCTGCTCACCTTTCATGACCTAGTTATCACTATCTCGTTTCCAACTATTTCAACCCTGGGGCACTTTCGACAGGTGTCTGGTAGGTGCTCAGCTATTAACCGTCGAGTAAATTTACTCACTTTAGCCCTCTAGGTCGGTGATTGTAAGTAACACACATTTGACGACTTGAAGTATTATTGATATAACGAACATGGTCCAGTACGCACCAATCCTTATAGTCAGTCTTTTCATTATCAAATCACTAGATTATCGTCGACTGATGAACCGACAGGGCCTTGTTACATTTATCTCCCAACTGTAAGTGAGTTATTGTCTCTTCTCTTATGACATACTCACTCGCTTCTGCTAGCTTCTTCGCCCGCCGTGTTTTTCTGCGTAAGAATGGCACTCTGTTACAATTATTATGTCTAACCATTTACAGTCGGGACTCATTATCGCCTAGTCGTTGGGATCGCTGTAAGTACAGCATTACTTCATCTCACGAGAATGTGCTGAAACCTTTTTCAGATGTTTTTCTATGTAGCAGAGATTGGTAGGTCGCGCTTAAATGTGTAGCCTCACATTATTACTAACCAATTATCTGCTTTGCGCTAGCTATATCTGCTGGTAAGATCTTTCAACACTCATAGGAGAATTTGTTGTTGAATTCAGCATGTATAGCGGCGATATATATCGGGTAATGTCGCTGCCATTGGGTTTTTATGGTGCCAAGCTTACAATGTGGCAGAGCGACAATTCCATCAATTGCAGACTTGGTCAAAGTCACGGTAAGCTGCGTATTTAACTTCAACTTCTAATCATCTTACAAGGTTCATTCATAGCGCTACGTTTCCGCTGCATTCGCCACCGCCTTTATCGGCAATCTTTTCCTGTCCTGCGCGCTGATTGTTGTTCTGCGTCGAAGTCGGCGAGGGCTGAAGCAGTATGCCACCCGTACACCTCTGATGTATCTGTATCTCACATTTACGCTTGGTAGCCCTAACAGGATTTCCGAGCTTCTAACCACCTATGTCCTCAACACTGGTGAGGTTTTTTGGTTCATTTAATCACTGCAGCTTTCTGATGCACATTCTAGGTCTGATCCATCTGTACGTAGGAACACTGTCATTCTAACCTTGTTCATAACTCATCCACTTGGTCCTACAGCCTCTTCAACATTGTAGCCCTCGCCATGGTAAAATCATGTCTCATCGAGCACGAGTGCGCTATCTGACACCTTTCTCAGTCCCTCGCGCTTCCAAAGGAGCTCATTCACTCAAGCATCAATGTCGTGACAACAAGAAGTGAGTTCTTCTCAGGTATCATCTCTCCGTCCACTTATACTGACTTGTATATCCTCTATAGTCTACGCCAACATCCTGCTGGCTGTGTAAGTGCATGACCACAAAACTGCATCCTGTCTAGAATCTTACCATGCTTGATCCTCTAGCCTGAACTCGCGCGAGTTGACCGTCAGCCGTGGCGTCAAGGTCTACGACGGCAATTTTGGCATGAACGCGATTGCCCGCACAAATCGTCTCACTACGCAAGAGAGGTGGAATGTTCCACAGGTATGTATGTCGATCGTGTTTGCTTTGCAACATCGCTGACCACTGAGATCGTCTGTACTGCTACTAGGTACCTGATTCCGATGCACCTCCGGTCATTAACATCAAGGTCACGACGGAGCGGGATGACGATGTCCCCAGTAAGTTGAACGTGGACCGCAATACCGGAGATAGCTTCGGGAGTATGCTGTGAGGATGCAGATACGGTTGGGCCTTGAATATGATTATTTCGCTGGCGGAGTTTTGACTCGGTCAGACGAGCTTGGTGACATCCCGAATTGTAACATGATCACTATACTACATATCAAATATTTGCCATGAATACGTTGGTTCACATTTCCGTTCCAATACTTCTTTATTTACCGACGAAGCTCAAAGCAAATCTCCAAACAGCCTATGGTACAACACAAGTCCGGCTACATCAAAGGAATCTGGGTATTCCAACTTCCTCTTCAAGTCCTGTCCCTGAAGCCTCGATATTTACGGGTCTGCCAAACTACAGAAAACCTAGAAAGTGCGAAAAATGTCTGGGAGAGCCACTAAACAAAAGAATCTTTATCTACGACAGAAGGAACAACTGCAGATTGCTTGTCGGATGGCCAAATACCATCACCGCCAGATAACGGGATGGAAGTCCTCAATGTGCCGAAAGAGTGGTTCGCGGTGGTGGTGCCCTGAGAGCGTCCATCTGCTTGTTTGACGGCGAGAGTTGAAAGTTTGAATGCCATGCTGCTCATTTCGGCAGGAGATGACACTGATGTGCCAAGAGCCATTTGCAAAATGATGAGGTTCGGTGCGATAGCCTGCACGGGTAAAATGAGGACGTGTCCAAAGGTGGCATGAGATAGATTTGAGATACGCACCGTGAGCGAGCCGATCAGAGCCGTAACTGCAAACTGGGCGGGGAGCATCCGAACGACTAAAGGAATGTAAACTATCCCGCACAGGGAGTACAATGCTGCTGACTCCACGATGATGGCAATGACTGAGGAATATGGAGTGTATTCCGAAAGTCTGATCTTCCGAGCCTTGCGATGATAGTACCATAGTCGTCCAGCAATTAAGATGGTACACATGATGTTGTGGGATACGGTGCAGGAGTAGAACGAGGTTTGCCAGTGGATAATTTCGCTTTCGACCAAGCTGGCGGACGGTCGTGAGGACGACCACAGTAAGCCGATACCAGTCGCTGTGTGAAGGAAGATTAAGACAATACCTGCGGCTAAAATGTGTCCCTCTTACCGATCGTACCACACCACACAACACTTGGAAGAACGATGGCGGGCAAGAACCCTCCCCATACGATGAAAAGGCGATAAATATGCGATACAAGAACATTCAGATATAAATCCAACAAGGCAAGAGAGAGGGATTACTGACAAGCAGGCTGTCCGCCAGGAAGATGTTGAACACGTACGCGGTGTTCTTGAGTACGGAAAGTCTGGAATTGGTTTGGAGATCATACAGGTCGATGTTCGCAGTGCTCTCGACAAACTCCACCTCAGCCCACACACACCGTAGCGTAGTAGACGGTGGTGACTGCGAGCATGAGAACGGTGTACGCAAGTATGATCCTGTGAGACAGGGTCCTTGAGCGACGCTTTAGTAGGAAATGCATGCATATCGCTGCGAGAACCGCGTATGCGCCTAGTTATGTACAAGCTGAGCGACAATAAGACGAGGCAATTGGTAGGACGGGGCTTACCATATGTAACCCCTGCAATGACGGAGGCAGCATAGCTGATTCGAGCATTGGTGAGAGCAGCGGACTGCGACATATTCAGCAAGTAGACCACCGTCGGGATGACGTCCAGCGATGGGGAGAAACGGTGCCACAGCTATTACAGTCACTCGTCGATGACCTTCCTATATCTTGCCACTGATACTGGCGGAAAAGTGTCAGTGAGAGGGCATACCCTCCCCACGTTATGCCTGAGATGATGTGATGCGAATTAAGGCACTCAGCGGCTCACAGGGCTCGCCCTCGAGGGCGATTGGTCGAAGATCCTGTTCTCCTGCGCGGCTGGCGTCGTCAGTCATTTTCTCACAGAAGTTGCACCCATGTGTTCTTCTTGGATAGATACATGTGTGCCGCATCACTTGAGGACGTTAACCCATGTTTGAAGATAGCGCTTTCCACGTCTGCCGTAGCGATGTGCGCTGATACAGCGGTAGGGTATCAAGTGGAAGTGACCAGTGAATCGCTACCCAAAACAGAACCAGCACTTACTTCTTCCATGTCGCAGATATGTGGCTTCCATCAATCATTTTCAGGTCTTCTCTGTTGCTCCGGGGACCGTAGTTCGGACGAGGCACCAACATTCCGAACCTAGCCCATGGGCCTCAATGGTTCCCGCCCGGGGCCGGCTCGGAGCATCTGCGGAATGCAATTGGGACAGTGCTGCAGGCGCCAGATCTCTGACTCCTTCGGCGAGACGCCTTCTCCATGCACTTCTCGGGAGATAGAGTCAGCGGAGCCTCAAGATCCCGAGAAAGGGAACTGTGGGCCGCCCGACATGCACAAAGTCCTCCAAAGTCCGTAGGAAGGAGTTCCGAGGGATCCCTGTGATAGTCTTACAGAACACTCGCACTAGTCCTATGTGAAATCAGGGAGAAGAACGTCTCCTGCATGCTATCGGATTTCGGGGCCTGCCAGCACAGGATACCCGAACGGTAAAGCGCCTGCAATCTCATGCGTCATGGCTCCCAACTCCAGGATATCGAACAGGAAACGTCGCCGTTCGGGATCAGGGGGCTTCCAGGTCGCACGTCCGACGGTAGGAAACCGATCAAATTACAGCTTAGCTTCCACGTAATAAACTAGAATGTACCTGTCGGGGAATGGGGGGGAGCAGGCAGGTCAAGTCTGAGTCGACGGTTCAAACTTCAGACAGATTCCGTTCTCGACTGCCTCGAAGGTCCACAAACCCAACTAAAAAATACACGGAGGACCATAGCAAGCGAAGCGACTATCTCAGGACGCCACACAGCACATCATAGCACTTGCCACAGACGAACCAGAACGGTGCTAGATTTCAAGCGTTTTAGGTGCAAATTCATTCGTGGGGGCCGGGAGGTCAGAACCAGCGTCCAAGGCAGAGGCCGGAGTCGAAAATGGCAAGAGCAAGCTGCAGTTCTGTGCCTACGAGAGCACGACGTGAACGAAGGTCTGGTGGGTTCGCATGTGACACGGATAGACCAATGACCGGTCGTTCCGCTGTTGTTCGTGCATGTACATGCGGAAACGAGAGGGGCGCATGTCCTCGGTCGTAAATGAATGAGCATGAATCCGGGAAGCGGATGGGCATAATGTGATCGCGAACGTTTAGTATTGTTGGCATTGAGGGCAAATATGTCCCTCACCTGCTGTGTGTTGAACGCTTGTCGATTCCAGGACCGCTGAGCTCGCTTAGCTGAAGTACTGGTGTTGATGCAGTTGTGCTGGGGACGAGGATTGATATCGTTGGGTCGAGTTGGCGCGGGTGAACGAGATGGAGGCAAAGGAGGCTGAGGATACGAGATCGCTGCACTGACGGATGGAAGGACCATGATAGTGGTACATGTCGCCGTCATCACTGCAGAGCTTGGGACGCAATGCGTTCATCGTCGGGCAACAGCTGAGGATGCCAATGCTGCTCCTGTTCCCCGCTCGTTAACGTGGCTGTCGGGGGTAGGGGTGTAGAGGGGAGCCCAAGGAGGCTCAAGACGAAGGACATCTGGAAGTATACGATGAGGAGCCTCTCGTTGGGCACCCGTTGATACCAGTGAGGAGTGCGTGACGCGGCAGGTCGCATACGATGTCTCAGGATGTCTGGAGGTAGGGGTCAGCGTCAGCGTAGGGTAGACCTAGAGGGTAAGGACGACAGTGGTGCAGTGTAGATGATTATTGACAGTGGCGGCACCAGAGGGGCATAAGTAGGGCATACTCGCCTTCATTCCATGGGGAACATACATGACACGACACGCACCTCGCTCTCCTCAACCCGCAGAGCTCTTTGAGCTGGCCCTCCCAGTGTATGCGCCGTCAGGAGTCCACAGCCCAGACCTCTAGCTGATCCACCTCCTCCCAGCCTTTGTCCTCCGCGACATCACACGATAGGAGATGAACTCACAACTTCCGACAGGGTCAAATCCTCCAGAGACGACTCAGAGCTGGAAACTTTGCGAGGACTCCGTAGTCGACGACGGCCTCCGATGTTGTGCGAGCTCAGGATTCCGGCGAATACCATACAGCCTCTGATGAGAAGGGAGGTGAGGGGGCCACACGATGTAGCCTCCGGGGTGTGCAAGACGAAGGTGGGTTCAGAGAAGGGATGTGGAACACGTCCATAATCACCTGCGTGAAGGAAAAACGAGTGAAACGCGAACTGTAGTGACTGAAAACGTACTTGAGAGTAGCATGGCAGAATGTCGCTCCTTGACCCCACAGGGCGACGAGCCACTGTGCAAACACCACGTCATGCAATCCTTGGACACGGGCGGAGGTCGGTCGACGACCCGTGCCGCAGACCACGATGACGCAGCGTTGGGCAACCAGACTGACTACCGCACATGTGGAGGCCAACCGTCGTCGGACACGGACAACCCAAAGCTCGTGCCGTCGGAGTGCGGAGGAAGCAAGATGCAGTCGCAAAAACTGGCCGCTGGCCGGCTGCGCTGCGCATCATCAATGCGTATCACGTGGAACCATCGTCCGCCACTTGCTTTCCTGGGTTTTCCCGGGAATCCCACAGCACCCCACCACGTCGTCCCCTGCCCTCCACAACCGCTTTCTCCCTTCCACTGTCTCAATACTTCATTTCTCCCTCCGCTTTCTCCAGCGAGGTCAAGGGTGGTCTCACGAGCTCCACTCCCGCCTCCGCCATTCCTGGACTCGAAGAGAGACGTTGAAGATGGCAGAGGATCAGCGAACACTGCTTCCTCCGCAGCTAGACCGGCCCAGTGCGCCTCCCGCATGTACTCGATTCAACTCAAGGGCGCCACTCATACTGACGCTATTCAAGGAAGCAGCGTCCGGCCGAGGCCATCTGGCGCATGATCGTGATCGGACCGGGGTCAAGCATCCAGCAGGGGAACAGACTGACTGGTACGTCTCCCTCTTCATCCCCTTCTGCCTCATCTCTCCCTTCCCGTCGTGACGTCGTTCTTGCTTGTGTGCTGATGGCCGTCGATGTGAGCTTCGACAGACTATGTCCTGAAATGGGCTGCGGCAGCGGATGAACCCGCAACGAGGACGTGCGCCGCTAGCGATTCATGCTCACCTTGCATGCCGTGCTGCCCAATGGCGACAACGCGCATGCCCCTGGAATGTCCTCGATATACGCCTACTTTCTACGTGAACGTTGGCCGACCCTAACCTAGGAACTATATCTGCACCCCGCTATCCAAGTCCTCCTCTCATCGTCCCGTTGTAGCCCCTCTCTGGCAAAGACTGTCCACGCATCTAGCTCCGGCGCATACCAGGTCGTTGCTGCCCTGTCCAGATCCTATCGCTCACTCGACCACCGACACACTGGCCATCGACTGGGATGGTGAGTAGTTTTCCTGATGCTCCCGTTCCGTTCGCTGACGTAGCTGTAGTGGCTATCCGGAATGATGTTGTTCTTCCCCCCACCCATCCCGATCCCATTCCTGCAGTGAGGCGCAACACTTTGTCCGTGATCCGCGATGGCGAAGCTAGTCAGATTGATCTCAGCGAAGAAGAACGGGAGGCGTCAGCTGCCGCAGAGGAAATGTCAGACTTCGAAGGGTGCGAGTCCGGGACGCTCTAGAAGCTGAGCGTGGTGTGCGCCATTGCCGGCCCTCTCTGTCATTGCTGTAGCTGTCTCTGGCTCTCATTCCTGGCGTCGTTTCGGAGCGCTGCAGACACGACCTCGCCCCTCAGGACCCTCCAGAGTCGGACGACGATGGACAGGACAGGAAGCGAGTTTCTTGTTCAGATTGTGTGCGTGCTGGACCTGAAGGACGAGGACGCGTCAGCGGACGCGCCGGTCTATGGCGCACGGGCTTGAATCGCTCCGCTGGCGGTCTTACTGCTCCAGCTGTTGTCAGGGATCAACCGGCCACAATCTGGACTTGCAGACGAAGCTCGAATGAGAGGGTGGACTTGACCCTCGGGCTGCAAGGCCGACAGAAACCAGTCCTTGTAATACGGGGAGTCGGAGTAGATCGAGGGCTGATGCAGGTCCTGCCAGCAGGCTTCACACCTGACTGCCTTCGTATCCAGCCCTTGCTGTGAGTGGGACGAGGGCCGAGAACTGCTACGATGCTATCGTTTTGACCGGCCTTCGTTGACGAGCACGTCCTGGAGCATCTCGCGCAGGCTTCGCCGTATTTGAAGGTGTACGCGCTGATGCGACATAGCAAGGCTACTACGGCGGTGGAACGGCAACAGGACGCTTTTTCGACGCCTGGGCTCGATGTCCATCTTTTATTTCCGAGCGACTTACACTGAGGGTGGGGCTTTCCAAAAGGATCGGCTGGGTTGACACTGGTGTATGAAGAGGTGCTTCTTGTATTTACGCCCGGTCTGCAGATCCGCTCGTCTATGTTTCAGGAAGTTCTTTGTTCCGCGCTATATCAACCGCTTCCAGGTGCCGCGACCACACATTGAATCACCTCCGGCCCTCCCAAAATCCTCCGCCATTTCCCTCATTTTCTTCTCCAGGCACTTCAAAGCTTCGTACGATGGAGTAGTAATATGCTCTACCCTCCTCGTATTTCTTCCGCACATCCTCGTACGCGCGCCGGATCTCGTCCACGACACCACCGCCCCCAAGGCGCGAGCCGTCATCAGTGGGAGATGGATGGAGGTGGCGTGCTAGCACGGACCCTAGGAACATGCCTGCGTTGAGCGCGGTAATGATCCCCTGGGAGGAGAGGGGATCGAAAGCCAGCGCTGCATCGCCAACCGCGCACCAGCCTCGTCCATGGCGGTCTTGTCCTGCCCCGTTCTCGGACTCGTCCCTGGCTGTCTGCTGCGGCTCCCAGGACGCGTATGGTTCCAGGATCGACGATGCCGCCGTGGTGCATCGTGTGAACTTCGTCCCGGGGGGAAGTTCGTAAAGAGTGACCGACACTGCGGACTCGCTGGAATCTGCGTAGGGTACGTCTGGGTGCGGAGTGCCGCGGAGAGAGCGCGCGATTTGCACGGTATCGGAGTGGACCAGGTCAAGGAAGCCGGTGGCGGAACGCGCTACTCGAGCCGTCGGATTGGAAGGGGAGGTCGTGTACATGACGAGGCATTTCCGATGCGGGAGACGGGCTGAGTACCACCAGCCGTTTGCTGAGGCCTCGATGAGGGTACGGGTATCGGTGTCGTTGTCTGCCAAGTCGGTGTTGGAATTGACACCCTCGAGAACGATGTAGAACGCGAGGAGGTCCGAGTGTTTGCGCGTCTTGGCTCCGATCTGGTCCTCCGGGTGAGTTGGTCTCTCTCAGCGCGAGGTGCTAGTTGCTCTTACTGACCTTCTGGGCCACAGATGCTTTGCGACCGGTGGCGTCGACCAACCACTTGGCCCGGAAGGTTTCTTCCATGTTAGATTCCGCCAATCGGATGTCGGCCTCCCATCCGAACCAACGTGAGTGAGCTTTACCATCCACGTCCATGTCTGTGCGCCGTATCGCGTCGACTTTGCCCTTCAACAGCATGCCGCCGCAAGCCTCGCGCAGCATCTCGTCGAAGTACGCACGGTCAAGGTGCCAACCTGCTCCGTAGGGATTCATCAGCGAGTACGTTTCGTGCAGCTCGGTGCTAGCCCATGCTGACGCGTTTCCTGTACAGATGTCATGCAGGCCCTTCGATGTGTCCTCAGTAAGGTGGGGCAGGAGTGATGGATGGAGTATGGACAATGGACGTCTCGCCGCAGCGGGAAGCGACTCGCCGATCTGTATGTTTGTTGATCAGTACGAACTTTATCTTACGACTAATATTCCCTTACCTTGTAGGCATGGGGGTCCGCATCGTCAACTACTAGGACGCGAACGGGCCGTTCGGAAGTATTCCTCACAATAGAGAGTGCAGTAGCACACTCTGTGGGTCCTCCCCCGACTACGATTACTTCACCACACGTGTGTTAGCTGTAGCAATTCTTGGGAGGTATATTCAGAGATACTTACTATCATAGTCGCGAGACTCGCCAGACATCATCCTCTTTGCGAGGAGCGGGCCTAGGAGATGCAAACGTAGAGGGCGTCGCCGGCGGCGTACAGGTAATTCCTCGATGGTATCTAGAGGCCAGTGATGCCTGCAGGACATACATCTTACTAATCTATGGCCAACTGGCAGCCTCATGTTTCCCGTAATGCACTGTCTCCCAATCGCCGGAGACAAGGACACTGACACTTCCCTGACGGGCATTTCCCTTGGTCAAGGTTTCGGGGCGATGGTGACCAGAAATTCGCCACAACCCTTCACATCAACGCGCGACGTGGAGCATCGAATCCAGACCAAAACTCAAAGCCTGAGATCGAAGCGCGTTTGCACGATGAATGGAAATGCAAGTGCGGGAACAATGTGCGCCCTCACGCACGTCACCGACATTGTCACAGGCGTTGTAGGCGAAAACCAGCGCCCCCAGCAATCATGGGTATAACGCTTGGTCTGGCCGACGAACTAAGCCCCACCCTTCCTCACCTTTCTACACCCTGAAACGCTCGACGCTCACTCGAACTCGCCCACCATGTCTACCCCATTCACCCCTGTGTCAGGGAGGCCTGACACATGGACCAAGGATGCTCTCATCGAACATCTCAAGACGGTACGTCCCTTGCACATACTTTTCGCCTTGCTGTGTCACTCATTGGCTCCTTGCACACGCGGGGTAAATAGGGAATGCAAGTAGAGTTGGGAACGATACCCCTCTACTTCTGCGCATTGTACAGCATCAAGCGTGACAATGGGCAATGGGGCTCGAAGGCCCGCGCCAATATCCTCGGTACGAGACGCCTCCTGAGCCGTCTACGGGCTCGGTCTGATTATTCCGTTCATTCCCCCCTGGGTAGCGGTGGCCGAGCAGGAGATGTTGCACCTCGCCCTCGCCGGGAACATGCTTCGTGCGCTGGACGGGAAGCAGCTCTTGTACGACGAGTCGTTCATGCCGACATACCCATCGCAGATCTTATACGATGAGATCAACATGGAGCTACGTCCCGCTGACAAGAAGAACCTTGACTGCTTCTTGAAGGTGACCGTGGTCTCCATGCTTGGTACGACTGACAGGACCTCACCTGTTTGGATGTCTGCAGATTGAAGCCCCCTTCATGCCTGAACCCGTGCTGGAAGATGACCCTGATCCTCTTGCCTCCATCCTGCCCGGCTACAAGAGTATCGGAGAGTTCTACAAGGAGCTTCAGCATGGTGAGCTCGCAGCGTACCTTGATTCGCTAGCGCGGCTGATTTGATGGCAGGCATCCTTGTGGTGTCAGAGGCCATCGAGGAAGAGAATAAAAAGAAAGATAATGGAAGGACCAAAGGCGAACAGTACCATCTCTTCTCGAGTAACAAGGAGCAACAGTTCACTGGAGCTGAGTTCTTCGACGAGAGGATGACCGTCGTCGTCGACACAAAGACAGCACTTCAGGCACTGGAGACGATCGTCGACCAAGGCGAAGGCAGCATTGGGGTCCCTGACTCGCACTACTCCATCTTTGTCGAGCTCTACCACCGCCGGAAGGAGTGGGTCTGCATCGATTACGTTGACAAACCCCACACCGCGGGCTACAAGAGCCATGAGCTTGCTTACCGGGTGCGCACTCCGGGAGGCTGGCCGTTGCGAATTTTCACAGCTAACGCATTGCAATCGTAGCTGTCTCTGGCAGTCGATGCGTCCTACTGCTACCTTCTGCAAACGATCGACCGCTGCTGGGCGGAGAAGTCGGCAAGCAAGCGGACGCAGCTGTTCCGGAACATCCATCGGATCATGATCGAGATCCTCTCTCCGGTCGCACACGTCCTCGTCGAGCAGGTCGTCGAGGGCGAGAAGCATGCAGCGCCATGCTTCGAGTTCTATCCTCAGGGGTCGAAGGAGTCGTTGAGCCTGCAGGGTTTGTACGACGGGTTGACGGCAGAGCTCGATCGTGCGTCCGAGGTGGCCACCGCACACGCGACGAAGGTCGCAATTGCCAAGATTGCGTTCAGCTTGAAGGCGCTGGAGCCAATGGCATGAGATAATTGGGGTGCCCGGTAGACGAATGAATGGCCCATTGTACGATACGCTGCTGGTGTTTGTGCGCTATGTCCGCTGCACCTTTACAGAACAATGTCACTTCCTATCCCACGTCATGTCAAGCTGTGATTCCGAGCGGAATAGTCCTAGCCCGCTTGGGTTATCCAATTAGCTATGTGCAATTGTCACGATAACACACCTTTACCCGAGTCAACATGACCATGGTCAACTGGACCCTGCTCCATCCCTCTGTACCAACTCCGGGTCCGACAATGGAAGCTTCCCACTGTGCTTCTTGATGATACGCCGGATTGCCTTGGAGGCAGCATTGTCAGTAGTTCGTCTTCTCCAACCGTGTCCAACCGCTCATGAGCCGCATTCTCACAGTCAACAGTTGTGTGCCAATCAGACCTAGCACGGGCTAGTGCAAGGCCGGTCCGGAAGAATAATCTCGGGGTCGCGATCAAGCGCCTCCCCATTCGTAGAGGAACGATCTCGGGGACTCCGATATCTTTATTCGACACCGCGTCAATGTGAACCGCCAGTGCAGCATTTTTAGACGAACTTCGTGGCATTCAGGCTTTCAAGTCGGATACCGCAGATGCTGAATGTCCGCGACCTGCATAGCTTTTTGAGTGGCTTACCAACCCCGGGATGACCTCATATATTTTTTCTGGAACATTGTGCTCCATCCTTCCCAGATGCGTTGACAGCCAGCACATATATTGGAGTAAACCTGCTGTAAACGAGCCACCCCCGGTCATACCGCCACCCGGTGAAAGGGTTAGAGCCGTCATGTTGGCTACCGCACGACAACGGCCACACCCCTACCTCTGTCTGATGCAGGACCAACCAATCCTGACGTTTTGTGACGTTGTGCTCAGTCCATCGGAGCCAATAATTTAGATATCTATCCATGTCTCCTCCTTGCCTCCGGTCACCGGACCCGGATACGACTCCTCCTCTTCCTACCCCTACACGTTGCTGTCGGTGAAATGGAGGTGGGCCCCACTTTTAACTCCATCTTGGAAATGTGAAGGAAAGATATTTGAACTCTACGTGACGGTGCTTAGCCGCACAACCGTGAACCGAATTGCGTAAATAGTGTTCTGGGTGTGCGGTAAGCTACAAATGTGGTTTATGAACATCTGCCTCATCCCCAAGACCCCACTGGCCCCTTCCCAACACAACTTCAGCTCACTCATTCTCTGAAATGGCCTATACACCGTTCATCCCCAACAATCCCAGCCTGGGCAGGATCTCTCCCCATGTTGATCCATCAACCATCAGCCGTGTCGAGATATTTCCTCCCATTGGCGTCGCTCGTGTCGGTGACTCTGGGACGTTGCCCACAGGACAGCCCGACCCAGAGTTCCCCACCATCGAATACTTCTACGGCCCAGAGGCCCCCGGTCTCGACCATCATCCGGCCGAGTCGTTCCGAGACCCACAGCGCCGCATCAAGCGGCAGGTTAGTCTATATTCTGACGTCGCCCTTGAGCATGTACATTCTGACCATTCTCCAGGCTGCTCGGTTTCGTGTATACGCCTACGACTACCAGGGGAAGGTTCTCGGTGAGATCAACAACTCCCAGAACTACCGGCTTACTTGGACTGTTCACGTCGCCAACAAGAAGTCCGCGTACACTGTCTCCAACGGTGGGTCGTTATGTGGGTATCGTTTCCTGTTCCTACTAATAGCTGCTTGGTGTGCATCACAGGACGCCTCTCTGAGCCAAAGACAGACTTGCGCAACCCTGATGTTGATCCGGTCGTACGTTGTTAGAACTCATGTTTCAGTCATTGTCCTGCGCTTACTAGTGCTTTCTTAGGATAATCCTTCTGGTGACCCCTTCGATGCATCCCTGGAGTCCCGGAAGAGACTGATCATAGACCCTGGCGCGAAGACCATCGTACGAGACAAAACGGACGCCAAGCCGGTGCCGCTTACTGGCAAGTTCCAGGGCACTGCGGCTACGCCCGTCGACGTCAACCTCGGCGAGCTACGCACTGACAGTAACGGCCGTCTTGTCTTCCTCGGCGGGAGCGGCCATGCACATTCTATTCATACAAGCCTCGAGTACAACGAGGACGTACCGGTCCCACCAGAACCAAACATCATCTCAGAGTTCGATAGCGCGGACTGGTATGACAACACGTGCGACGGATGGGTGAACGTCTCCGTGTTCCATCCGGACTTCCCCCATCTCGCTCTCCTGTGAGTTTTTGATGTTTACTCTTCAGAGAGAAATTTTCTTACATTTGATGACGAGTCAGTAAGCCGCACAAGGCTACGATCATTTGTGGACCACCCAAGTTCGCCTGGGGTATCGAGTCACCGACGTCAATCTACGACATCATGGAGGACATCTATAAGAAACATGTGCATTACGAGGACCACTCCGAGACGGACTTCTTCAAAGACATCTGGCCAGTTCTCGCTGGTACCTATAGGCTGTCCTGGGTCAATGAGAAAGCGTTCCAAGGCCATGGCACATTGCTCAGATATCTCAGGTTGCAAATACACTGACTCTTTATGCTTGTAGGCCCCGGTGGATTCGGTAACTTCTGGATCCAACGGGATGAGCTTTCCTCCAAGGATCCTAAATACCAACCGCTGCGCGAGCACATCTTCGGTAGGCTTCGCCAGCCCGATTATAAGAACAGGGACCAATCACACGTCATTCTTATGCCCCGACTGTCCGGCGACGGCGGTGTGTAATTGACAACTCAATGCGTACCTGTGCTTACTGAAATTGTCTACAGGCGATGCCAACGAGCCGGGGACGGTTCCAAGGCGCAACGGATTGTCCATCGAGCGGTTCTCGGCCCTGACAGCGCTCCAGTACGAACGTTTCCGCAACTGGAAGGATGGAAAATTCACCGTCGGCACGCCGTTCAATACTAAGACATCTATCGAGGATTACGACCTGCAGGAACAGCCCGCGATCCTCACGCGCGCAGCGCTGGAGCAGACCATTGGTGACCCGCTCTACCCTGGTATCGAGACTTACTGGATTGTGAAGAAGCTGGAGACGTTCGACATGGAGGTCGAGGGACTGCACCCGCCGTTCAGGGTGAACCACAAGAAGGTGCTGCCTGGCTTCTTGTCGCGCGGCCTCAGTCTGCCATGGCAGAGCGACTTCAGTTTGTGCCACACCCATTGGTGAGCCTTCTTCTTTCTCTAAAACCTTGTGAGTGAGCTGCACCTTACGCGTCGGGGTTGCACTAGGTGGCCGTCCGCTCGCCCAGATGACGTTGTGGCCGTACCTCATCATGTCTTCCGAGAAGACGCATCGCCAACCCTTGCCGATCTGACGCAGCTTCCGCGCCGCAAATGGACCGAAGGTCTGCGTGACACCCCTGAAGACCCCCACCAGGACTGTTATACAGACTTGTCAAGTGCCTTCTTCCCGGGGTCCACTGATATGGTGCGCAAGTGGACCGAGCTTGGCTTCGTTAAGAAATTCGACGTAAAGCCTCTTCCAATCTGGGTCGAGGTGGAGAGGGAGCTTCCTCGCGGATACCGACCTGCATTGACAAACTGAACTCGATAAGGGCCACAAGCCACTGAGCTCAGTGAGCTTCCCCGTCGCAAATGCTAGTGTTGAATCCTATGTCAGAGGTCTTGGCGAATATGATGTACTAGTAGTATGAACTCGCGGATAGACATATGTAACAATTCAATGTGTGCTCGTAGCCGTTGAAGCATGCTGCGAAATGCAATGAAGCCTACCGTGAATTTTGTACTAAGGAAGGATATCACAGCGTAAGTATAGCAGGCTTGAATAATAGCACCAATTATCAAGTTCGAGGCTCAAATCCGTTCGAAGTGGAAGTGCAAGCCGCAGCTCGGAGTCGACGGAGGTACGACATACATGGGCATGGGAATGATGCGTTGGCGCATGACACAGGGAGAGGGACAGACGCGGCGAGCGAGACCGATGGCGGATCGGAACGCTGCTGTATATTCGCATCCATGTGGAGACGAATCGGGCACATGCAGTTAGTTGCTTCCTTGCAAGTGTTCCTACATAGTACATGCATGCACTGCATCGGCAACTTCATCAAGGACTATCGGCGCATGACCAGTCCGTGGCTAGGGCTTGTGCTCTGGTCGCATCCCGGGCGCACCCTGCGCCTTCATGAAGCTCGCCACGCCGCGGTCAGCGCAGCGTGCGATCATGACGTCGTAGAGAACGTCGTGCCAGGGCTGTCGTCAGTGGCCATGTACACAGCTGGCTGTGCGTCGAGTCCTCGTCCGTCTCAGGGTCGACAATTCGCCTCCCACGTTTCGCAGACCTAGCGTCAGAAATGGTTATCGAATCGAGGGACACGTAGAAGGGAGCCCACGGAAAATCGAGGTGAAGGACAGGTCTCTTAAATGGCGCAAGGATGAACCTGTCATCGAGTACCGTGAAGATGAGGGGAACGCGCGCGTGCCTAGTGACCGGGCACGATGTCGACAGGTGTCTGGAGATCGGGGTCAGCGCATGGGAGACCTAGGAGCCAAAGACGAGAGCAGCACGGCGCAGACCAGAGTGACAAGGGCAGGTAGGTATGAGTGGGACACGCCAGAGTAAGATGTGACCGGTGTGTACTCAAACACATGCGTTCCGTGGCACATACGAGGTACACGCACCTCCCTCTCCTCACTGCAGACGTCTTCCAGCCCGGCTCTCCCAGTATGTGCCATCCGGTGTACGCAGCCCCGACGTGGATTTGATCCACCTCTTCCCAGCTCTTGTTCTCTATCCCATCGAAAGATAGGAGATGGACTCACAACTGCCAACAGGGTCAAATCCTTGCTCCAGGGAGACGACTCCAAGCTTGAAACGCTATGAGTCCCAGGTAGTCGACGATGGCTGGCCGTGAGGCGTTGCACGAGCTCAAAGGTCCAGCGCGAGATGTAGAGCTTCAGACAAGAGGGGAAGCGGAGGGATCGCAAGAGGTGGCGTCCCGGGTCTGGAAGTGGAAGAGGGTGCATGCAAATTCGAAGATGCGAAAGGGGATGCCTCTAGGCTGATACCAGCGTCCTGAATGTGAAAAGGAGTGTCATCAAAGCGGCTGGAAGAGGGTGAGGACGTACTTGAGAGTAACATGGCAGAATGTCGCTCCTTGGCCCCACAAGGGGACGAGCCACGGTGCACACTACAAACACCACGTCATGCAATCCTTGGACACAGGCGGAGGTCGGTCGACGACCCGTGCCGCAGACCACGATGGCGCGGAGTTGGGCAACCCGACTGACTGCCGCACATGTGGAGGCCAACCGTCTCCGGACATGGACAACCCAAGGTTCGTGCCGTCAGAGTGCGGAGGAAGCAAGATGCAGCCGCGAAAACTGGCGCGCGCGCTATCGGGCGACACGTGCCAATAACCCTAACCCTCATGTACCACCTGCCTCGTCTCCGTCCTCCGACGCTGCGGCGGCGACGCAGCACTCCCCACCTTGTCCCTCGCCCTCAATAGCTGCTTTCTCCCTCCCGCTGTCTCAATCTGAAGTATATTTCTGCCCCAGTGTCGTCAAGGGCCACTGTAATAACCACGCTGTCGCCTCCGCCATGCCTCCAGAGTCGATTCTGAACGACGGCAGAAGTACAGCAAACGCTGCTCCCTCCACTGCAAGTCTAACTCCGTATGTCTCCTGTGTATGTGTGTGAGTCTACAAGCTTACACCATTCTAAGCGGGAACTAATTTTCAGACTCGCAAGCATGCTCGCCATATGACCATACAATGATGGGGCTGAACGCCAGGTGTTTCCTGTACAATCCTGCAGTCGCCATGCACCTTGGTACGCCTCTTCATCCTTTTCGCTTTTCCACGCAGCTTATTTTGACGGTGGGGCTCTAATCATGACCATATACCCGTTGCTGCAGTGTTACATCCCGCTCATCACGTCACAGGCAGTCTTGCTGGAAACTGACGGCCGCAAGCCCGTTCTGCCCATGAAGTCCGTACCTTGCATCCGTACCTTGCACAATGAGAGTGCCGCTATTTCCGCTTAGAAAAGAAGCAGTGTTAGGATTGCACCTGGCGCGTACCAGTGGTCGCGACGGGGAAGAGCATTCCGGGAGGGAGCCTACTGACAGGTTCGTCTCCCTCTTGCCACCCTTCTTCCCCCTCCCTCTCGCTTCTCTCTATTTTGTCGCTATTGAATGCCTGCCAACTGCTATGGGCGCAGAATTCGACTTGGACCATATTCAACAGTCGGCGGTGGCAGCGGATGAACCCGCAGCACGCACGGACCTGCGCCGCTAGCCGCGCACGACTGGCGCAACCTGCTGGCCATTGATAATCGATGACGAGGCGGATCGGCTTGAAATGTATTCTGCCGCAACTTCAGCAGGCTCTAACCCAAGTAAGTCGCTGTTCAATCCGCTACCTGAGTTCCCCCGTTAACGTCGCCCTGCGGCATTTCCCAGACGGAGACTATCCATGCATCCAGCTCCGGCGCACGGCTTGCTGCCTTGTATTGCGCTGTTAGGGTCGTTCTTGCAATCATCGCTTACTCGGTCACCGACAGCCTGTTCATGAAACTGCGGTGGTGAGTAGTGGTCTCTCCGATGTCGCAATTCCAGTCTACCTGTTAACGTGTCTATAGTGCCCGTGCAGCC
>CM035309.1:2427804-2526368 GCA_002900995.3 Ganoderma boninense | reverse complement strand
CGGAGCGCATGGTTCGTCTTTCCGTTTTCGCGCTGTTTTCGCTAATTTGATAGTTTTTCGCTGTTTTCGATAGTGTGACAACTGCGCGAACAAGCGCGCTGTCTGCGAGCCGCTTCGCGACCACACCCGCTGCCGGCGATGCTGGAACGACCAGAAGGGGTGCAAGCACGGGTCGATGTCTTACGGCGAGTGGTACCGGACGCTTCGCTCGGACCCGAGCGAACTAGGTGGGTCTCGCTCGACTTTCCTTGCTCTAGGCCGACTCACGGATCGGGCGACAGCAACTCCTGCCCTGCCAACCGGCTCTTCGCCAGCGACTCCTGTCGCTTCCTCGAGTCGCGCGCCGACTCTTCCGGCACTCCCCCAGACTCCCACTCCTGCCGCACCTCGTCGTCCTCGCGCGCCGGCTTCGCTCCTGCCTGCGCCGATTCTCTTCAACTTCGAGCCGATGCCGTCGCCTCCTCCTCCTCAGGCACCCATTCCTCCGGCGACGACTCCCGCGACTGCCCCTCCCCCTTCGACACCCAACAGGCCGCAGCCGCAGGCGACGGGCGAATCGAGGCGCGCGACTGACCGCCTGGAGTCCGCGGCGATCGCCACAATTGGCGCGTACGTGCAGTCGGGGCCGGCGAACTTCGGTCACGCCGTGCACGAGTTCAGCACGGACGCACTGCGTCAAGAAGGAATTCCGGGCGACGGGCGACGACAGGTTCGCGCAGTCCGGAACGAGATCGCATTCGCTCGAGCGCGAATGGCGGTGCTGGAGGGCACGGTGGCGGGCCTCGAGGCGTACGAGCGCGATCTGCTCGCTCGTCTTCGTCGCGAGGCTCGGGAGGCCGCGAATGCGCTCGTGGGCGACGGTGAGCCGATGAACGAGGATCCGGGCGACGGGGCGAACGCAGGCGACGCGGGCAGCGGAGCGGCTGGTCCGGGCGAGAACGCGGGCGAAGGCGAAGGCGAAGGCGAGGGCGAGAAGAAAAAGAGGAAGAAGAAGAAGAAGCGGGCTCTGTCGCCCGAAGTCTGAATAGAATACGGTTTCTTTGCTTTCGATTATCTTGTATGGTTTTGCTTTCTTGGGCCTTCTTGAATGTGAAAAGGCCGTGTTTTCTTGACAATTGAAGCGTGATAGTGACCGGAAGCAAAAATGTATAAGGAGAAAAGTAAAGAGACAAGTCTATAGGACTCCCCTCCCCCCCACTGAGAAAGTGACCGTCCTCGGTCGCTGTCATAGTGAGTTGAAGAGGAAGCTGGTGGCAGGACTAGGAGTCCCGCCTTTTAGTGGTTGCCCTCGGCGTCTTCGACGTCGGCGATCCCATCGCCTTTGTCGGTGGAAGCCTCGAGTTCCCGAATGCGCTGTGTGTCCACGTCCAATACGTCGGGGCGAAAAGCGATGGGGTCGCGACGCGCGAAATACGGTAATACGCGAAACGCAGCGACAGGACGATCGAATACCGCGCCGTCTAGTTCGGAGAGGATATATGCACCGCCTCGGTTGCGCGAAACTACGAGGTAAGGGCCCAGATATCACGCGCGCATTTTCCGGTTGAGCGACTTCTCGATCGCCGTGTTGCGAATAAGGACGAGCAATCCGGATTGTGCGTTGACGTCGCGCGTCGTGGAGCGGTTACGCGCTTCGAAGTCCTCTGCGTCTTGTAGTCGTTGCGCGAAAACAGCCGAGCGAAGACGTTCGACGTCGTCGGCTCGTTTTTGTAGAGCGATAGCGCGACGCGCGATCAGCTCCTCGGTGGTAAGGATTCCTTCAGGCGGACCGACGAGATACGTCGCCTCCTTGAAATCCAAGGGTAATATCGGGTGACTGCCGGTAACGGCGAAGAAGGGCGAACATCCCAGGCGACGGCGAACCGAGGTGCGATCGGCCCATAGCACAGTGTGGACGCTAAGGTGCCAGTGAGAGCCGTCGCCTTCAGATGCTTTGAACAAGGCGTCGCGAATGTTGAAGTGAGGTCACTCGACTATCCCGTTCGCCTGCGAATTATACCCAGATATACGAATGTGGTGTAGGTGGTACTTGTCGGCGAGATATGTGCATGCTGCGATCCAGGGCGTGCCGTTGTCGGTAACTATTTCGGAGAGTGCGTTCCAACGGCATATAATATCTTGGAAGAGCCATTCGCCGAGCGTTCAAGCTGTTTCGGTAAGCAGCGCGCGACCCTCGGCCCAGGACGTAGTAGCGCATCGCGCGTGAGCGAAATACTTGTAGCGACCGGGCATGTGCATGGAGTCGGCGTGTATACGGACCATCGGCGCGGTCGGTTCGGGGATTATTGGCGGGATATGAACGCGGACTACTTGGCGAATCTGGCACATATGGCAAGTGCGAACATACCAGTCGATATCGCGGCCCATTTGCGGCCACCAGAATCGATCGCATACGACCGCGCGAGTCGCAAAGAGGCCCCGGTGACCAACGCGGTCATGCATTTCGACTAGTATTGAGGGGCGACGATCTTCAGGGACCACTAGGCGATGCGAACCGCCTGGACTACGCCGCCATAGCTTTCCATTAACGTCCAGCATAAAAAGAGTCGCGTATTTATAGAAAGCGATCCATCGTCGGTCATCGAGATCCGCGGGTCGCTTGGGATCGTCTAGAAATTCGCGAACTCGCTGAAGCTGTGCTTCGGAGCGACAAGCGTGGCCGGTTCATGGGAAGTCCGAATAAGACGGCGGTTCGATCGTGGGCGGTCGCGCTTGAGGAACGATCCCTAGGGCGAACATATCGACGGTTTCGCTCGCGTGGGGTAACGAAGCCGACGGTAATTGCGGGGTCGGATTGATGATGTGAACGAAGGAATACAAGTTCTCCAACCAATCGTCGAACTCGTCGGTCGGCGGCTCCGGCTTGTCGTCCGGTTGGGGTGGGCGACGCGATAGGCCATCGGGCGCGTGTTTCTTGCCAGGTACGTGAACGAGCTCGAAATGGAAGGTAAGGATTCCCATTATCCAGCGATTTATGGACGCGGATGGTTGAAGATCGGGGTTCGCGAGCATGCCCTTGATGTAACCGGCGTCGGTCTCGACGATGAGATTACGCACTCCTAATAGGCGAAGCTTGAGGGCCGAAAGGGCGCGAAACAAGCCATACAATTCGAGCTTCGGCTGGGAGAAGCGGCTTTCGCGCGTGTTCAGGGTGATACTCCCGAAGCGATTGTAGTATCGGATTTTCGCGTTTGCGTCGTCTTGTTGGCACAATAAGTAGCCGACGGCGATGTAGGAAGTGTCGACTCTGAGAATAATGGGCGCGTCGGACTCGTATCTAAGGGGTCGCAACGCGGGACAGTCGAGTAGGGCGGTTTTAAGGTCTTCGAAGGCGGCGAGCTGTTTCGGTCCGAATTCGAAGGGAACGTCTTTCCGCGTGAGCATAGTGAGCACGTTCGCCCGTTTCGCGAAATCGCGAATGAAGATTCGCGCGACGCCGACAGTGCCAAGAAAAGCGCGAACGTCCGATAAGGTATTCAATGACTTCCAATTCCGAATAGCGTCCACACGTTCGCGCTCAGGCAGTCGACCAAGAGGTGTGCATCGACTTCCAACAAGAACGCGCTCGTCGATACACGGCCAAGCTTTCGGTCCCGAGAAGGTTCCTCCAGCGTGCGCGATGCGACGAATGACGCGATTGTCAACCGACAAATGTTCCCATACAAATCTGCGAATGCCAGGATTTTCGGGTATGGTCTCGAACGATCCGTCGGGGAGCCGATAGTCGGTGGTCGGCCCTTTTGTCATTACGTCGTCGACGTATACCGCCGCGTTCGCTGGGATCTCGTCGCGCAATATGAAGGTAACATCGTCGTGGAAGATAGGGACTGAATTCGTCCAGCCCATTGGAAGTGTGGTCAGGCGATGCGCGCCGAAAGGGGTTTGAAACGTAGTAAGGTCGCGCGACGACTCGGCGATTTCGCGCTCGTCATATCCGACGAAGAGGTCGAAAGAGCCAACGCACGGTCGTGCGGCGAATTGTTCGACAATGTATTCCGGGATTGGTGGTACGCCTGAATGCTGTATGGTAACCGCGTTTAGCGGTTCGAGACTGTGTACTAAACGAACGCGTCCGTCCTTCTTCGCCACGGCGAACCAGCGAGAGCGATAACACGAGTTCGACGGTTCGTATACGCCACTCGCGATCTTCTTGCGAATTTGATCACAGATCTCGTCATAGAGACCCGGCGGAATGGGGATGTTGCGCAATACCCAAGGCTTATGGGGAACCGTTGGAATTTCTACAGGTGGGAAGAAGTCGCGGCGAAAGCTGCCTCGCTCGTTGTCGGTCCAGGCGAAAGCGCTCTCTTGATTCTTGATCATATCGTCCATGAGGTCGAGCTCGGCGGGCCATAAGAAGTGTTCGTGTCGCGCGCGAAGCTCTGCTCGTCGCTCGGCGGTGTAACGCGCACCAGGAGTGAAATGTGATGGAGGCGAAGGGTTCAGTGGGGGCATATCCGCGAGCGGATCGCCTATTATTTTTCGCTCGATACGAAACTTCTCGGGGAGGTCTGCTAGGAGCGGCCGCGTCTTGAGAGCTACGGGCTTATACTTTTTCTTAGTCGTGAGGTATTGGTCGACTAACTCGGTGCGATTGCCGATATCGGTGGACACGGACGGGGGCGAAGGCGAAACGGAAGCGAAATGTTTTTTGGGTTTCGTAAACGTTGAGGAAGGCGATGACGAAGAAGCTGGCGAATCGATAGTCGAAAAGAAGACGTCGAGCGAATGTGATTTTATAAACTTTTCTTGAGTCGGCCGATCTAGGGAGAACCCATCGCATGATAATAAATACGCTTCGGCAAGCGAGGAGCTGTCTAAGGTGGGGAGCTTGGAGTAGGCTACAGCCGACGCCGAGTCCGCGCGCGCGTCGTATTCGATAACAAGCGCGGTCGCGTCCCCGTCCTCAAGCAGATCCTCTAGACCCCAAAACCCTTGATTTGCGCGAGCGTCGGCACAGAATGTTCGCCTCGGCCATACGTCGGTAATCGCGCGACAGTGCCCGTGTTAGGACAGGTGAGGGTTATAAACTGCGTGTTCGGCCCTAGGTTCTCGGTTGTCGCTTTGAAAAGCACTTCGAAAGGTCGCCCGAGTAGGATGTCGTATGAGGTGTTTCGGATTACGAATAGCTGGAGGTAGCCCACTATCTTGGGCGTAAGCTGCACTGGGACGTCGCGAGCCAGTCCGATCGCGCCGTCGAGCGAACCATTCGCCGAACGAATGTTCATGCTCACTAGAGGGTCGACGGCTATCTTGAGACGGTGACAACATTCTTCGCTTATAGCCGCGATTTGTGAGCCGCCGTCGAGGATACATTCGGCGACGTGCGTGTCGTTTATCGCGCACCACAACGAACGAATGCGATGACTATCCATGCCGGCGATTGGGAGCTCGTCGGCTTCGGTCGCAAGTAAGAACTGGTCTTGAGCTGCCTCAGCCTCCGCCAATAGACACTCCGTTTCCCCAAGCGACGCCGCGGGGGCGTCCGCTATCTGCAACGCTTCTATCGCCTCGCGCGTCGCGCGATCGTCTTCTTCGTCCGGAACCGTCTCGACATAGGCTCGCCTAACAGGAGGTCCGTACATTTCACGGGGCGGGGGCCGAACGTTTAATATGCCTGGTACGCGCTGTGCTTCCGTCGCGCTCTCCTGAGTGCCTTCGACCGTAGCTGTCGCGGCTAACACGATCGCGACAGGCGCGGGCTTAGGAGGTGCCTGGTGCTCGGCTGGCCGCTGTTCCGGAGGTTTAATGATCCGGCGACCCGCCGTTGCGTCGTGCATACGTCGTCGCACGCCTGGGGCGACGGCAAGAAGATCTTCTAGGGTAAGTTCGACACACGGCAGCGAACCCATGGCCGACGTAAAGACGCGTTCTTCAGCGGCGGCGACAGCTATCGGCGCACGAGCAGCGGCGATTGGGTCATTTGCGTTGGGGGCTGGCGCGACCGCGCGATAAGGCGCGAGAGGGCGATTCGCGATGGGGGCGTCGTTAACTGGGCGAGCGTGGGCATACGGATGTATGGGTCCCGGGTTGGTAACGTGTGGGACAGGTTTCGCGGGCTGCTGCTGCGCGGTGGAAGGCGACGCCTTTTCGCTCACCGGCTTGGGCGCGCGACCAGGTACCGCATCGGGGCGACGAACACGACGCTGAGGAATTTCAACGCCATCGAACTGGTAATTGCGCGCGCGATTGACTCGGTTCCCGGTGGTAACGTTATAACGGTCGGCGACGTCGCTGTCATCCAGGTCGGCTTCGGTGCCTGGCCAGTTAGGCACAACTTCTAGAAGCAACTGATCGACGGGGCGTGGGGCTGTCTCGGGGTGTCGGTCGCAGTAAGCGTTGACTTGTTCGCGGAGTGTCATCCCGTCGATGCCGATCGCGAGTCTTCGGCCATCAAACAAGACGATCTGCCCTCCATCTCGCCTAATCTTGTGGGCGCGTATATCCTCCATAACCTCGGGACAGATCTTCGTGTCACAGTTCGGCTTACCGCAGTAGAAGCAACGCATCGGCCCCCGACGCGCGAAGTCCTGTCCCCCTCCGTACCCTCTTCCTCCTCCATAAGCGGGACCTCCTCCATATCCGCCTCCTCCCATATGCGGCGGGCGATCGCGCGAAGCGTTGAGCCGGCCCGCGACTTCGGTCGCGAGAAGGTCGGCGAGCGACGATACATCTTCGCGCTTGAACTGGGGCGCCTGTTGTTGAGTCGGCCCCGCCGGAGGGGCGAACGCGGAAGCTGCGGGACTCATCGCGCGAGCTCCCTGACTAGAGGGCCGAAAAATCGCCTCCGCATCGTCGTTTCGGTGCTGCAAGACATAGATTGTCGCCTCATGGAACTGTTCAATGGTGTAGGGGGTGTCCGCCGTGCGGTTCGAGAAGGCAAAGGTAAGCCGGTTCGCGATGAGGTTCGCGAGGTTCGGGTCTAGAACCTCCGCGATGAATTGGTTCGCCTCTAGATGCGTAATACGGCTTTTCGTTAAGAGGCTTCCTAACATTGGGCGAACTTTGACATAGAAGCGCGAGTAGTTGTTTATGTCAGCGACCGGCTTTTGGACGAGCTGCTCGGTGATCGCGCGACGAACGTCGGTCGTGGTAAATTCGCGCGTTTTGGTAACTCCGGGGTAGAGGGCGTAGATAGCGTCCTGGAACTCGGTGTATGATTTCGCGGCGTCGGTAAACTCGTCGATAAACTTCCATCCTCGCTCGACCGACGGCGGTGGGTAGCGAACGGCCATTTCCTTTCGCGCGGTCCAGTCGGCTGCGTTGGCATTCGGCATGCCATGGCGAATGAAAAGCGCTTCTAGATCGTCGAAGTAGCGGTGTAGCGATTGCGGTCGGTTTCGTCGAACTTCGGACAAGTCTTTTCGCCTCTAACAGGCATCGCCTGCTTCGCGGCTTGCAAAGCTGGAACGGACATGGCGGCTACGGGCGAAGCGATCGGGGGTCGTAAGACGAGTGTGTTCGAGGTCGGTGTAAGAGATGGTGACGAAAGCGACTCGAGGTAGATTTGATACAACGGCCTGTAGAGAGACGGGATGTATTCGAGGTCGACTTGGACTGGTGCGAGCGTTATCGGCGAAAGGCGAGATGTGGACGGGTCCGCACTCGTCGTGAGCGATAGGACGGCCGAAAGCGGGTTCGAAACTGAGACTGGCGGAGTAGCTAGCGAACCGGGAAGCGCGAGCTCGACTTCGGATTCGGACGAGAGTTCTGAACCGAAGGGGTCGTTATCTGGTGTCGCCTCCGGAGGAGTCGGCTCGATTGGAAGGTCTTCTTCGGGTACGCCTAAGGCTCGGAGTTCGCGAATCCAACGAGAGACCGACAGCTCGTAAAACGAGTCGGAATAGGACCGCTGGCGAAATGCCGGCGGTTGTTGTTCGGGTTGCGGGTTGGTCTCGCGCTCGGGCGAGTTTTGCGAAGACGATGAGCCGGGCGATTGGGGACGAGCCGACTGCGGCGTGTGCCAACGATGTTGACAATAGTCGATTAGACCTTTGAGGTAGTTGACTTTGTATAAGAAGTGAGGATTGTCGGCCAAACGCCGAGCGACAGCGACGGGAACCGACAGAAAACCCCCTCGCGGTGGGCTCCAAATGATGTGTACGGTCCGGGGAACTGCTGCGAAAAACAACAGAACCAGCTAACCGGAAAAGAAGGAGGGAGTCGTCGGGTGCTCGCTAATCGCTACGAACCAAATACCACAGAGGGCCTAAGACCAGCGGACTAGTCGGTCCAAGAGTCGCGCGCGATGCGCGCAGGGGGAAGTAGAATACGAGGGGCTCTCGGCGAGCGACGTGGAAGACGATGGCGAACACGAAAGGGACTCTCGGGTCCTGCAACGATGGACGAGCGACGATGTGCGAACGAATACGATAATGACTCTCGGTGAGCCGGATACGATGGGCGACGAGCGATGCGATGAGCGAGCGAGGCGAGCGAAAAGTGAGAAGTCAACGGGGTGCCGAAATCTGTATTGCCAAGACTAAGAACATCATCTATATATCGGTACAGGAAGGAAACCCTAGAAACCGACGGGAAAACAACAGGAAACGAATGACCGACTACAGCAACCAATCACAGAACGGGATAGCGAAGACGAAGGAGGAAGTGGAGTGAATTTGTCGACGACTTGTCGCCTTGGAGCGACCGTCGCGGGACGACCGATGAAAACTCACGGGCGATCGAAGAGTCCCGGCCGGTCTATGAAAGGCCCTACCAATGGTGAAATACGAGCGAGCGATCGGAGGTGTACCATGCGTATACCACGGCCGGTCCGACGCAGAAAGGGGGTCCTAAAGAGCGACCCGGGGACCACACGGGACCGATACACGGCGGCGAAGCACCAGATCGGACACCGAGCTTGGCGAGGTGTAGTATCGGCCCGCAGGCGAGCAACGGAGTGGGCGACAGGGCGAGCGACCGAGCGAACGAGCGAAGACAGACGGAGTCGGCGAAGGCGAAAAGAACAGGTAAGGCTGAACACGGGTCCGGGTACCCCCGCGGGTACCCGCGACCCGACCCGCCAAACGACCTGCAGGTCCGGGTCACGCGGATCCGGGTTACCCGCATGGCGGGTAGTCTGCGGGTCCAGGTCGGAAATATTCAAAACATCTGGTACCCGTGGGTACCCGCGAGCACCCGCCACCACACAGGTGTTTGCGCAGCACTCAAGATGGGTGCCAAGGCGAAGTTATGGTGCACAATGTATACTGATTGTAGATAAGAGTACATATTCAACAACACTTATTCACACCGCGACACGCCTATTGACTACTATATATGAGCCTATTACTCTCCGTCTTCTTCGTCCGAAGAGTCTGCCACATAACGTAAGCTCGGCATGCTATCATCAGAGCCATAGCCGGAGTCGCTGCGTGGTGCGGGAGGGGTGGGAAGCAACATGTACGTACGCTCGGTGGACAAGGACCGCGGCGGCATCCTCAAGAGGCTCCGGCCGTCATCCAAATAGGCCGAGCGCGGCATCCGTTCTCCATACGCAGTGCGCGCCGGGACAAGGAAGGCACAAATGTCGAGTAGTGCCCCCGTGGGCGAAACTGCGGGCATAGAGCTAATTAGTATTCCGACACCTGGTTTTAGCTGAATACTACGGGACTTACAATCGGACGGGGCATTCGCGAGGGTCTCCAAGACGGCGGGGTCTCGGTCGTCGGTGTACGGCATGACTGGCGGGATCTCGATGCCAGGCTCATCGAAAACATCCTGGATGGGCCATGTTTAGGAAAGTGTGTGATGGAGGATGGAGACACAGATAAGAAGACTTACGGAAGGGAGATGACCGAGCAGCCACTCCACAGCGGTCTCGACAACATGTCCCGCGGCCTCCGGCTGGCTCAAGGCGAGCGTTTCGGCGACGAGCTCACCAACGAACTCGTAGTACATGTCGACAGGTATGTCCTCTCGTCCTAAGTAGAATGCGCGGTAACCGAGCGCGAAGTGCTTGAGGAGTTCGCGTTCTTCTTCGGTGATGCCGGTGCCGGACAGAGGCCCGCCTTGGATGCGCTCGAGCCAACGACGAAAAAAGTCGGGCTGGCCGTTGTCGGGGTCGAAATCGCCTGTCGCAACCGTGAACTTCAAGTTCGAGGGGGCGACGTTCACGTAAGAGGGGAGGAATAACCGTGGATGATAATGACTCACCGAGACCGTGATGGCTTGTCCGTCGACTACGATGGTGACCTGGTCTATCGGGCCGAAGAGACGGTTCTCCCACGGCTCAGGGAAAACATGCATGGTGATGGGGGAATTGACGTTGAGAGCCATGAGGCGTGTAGCAGCACGCGGTAGGGATAAGGGCGAGCTCGTGTGGGGGAAGTTGATCAGGAAGTGGAATGGGGGGACGGGTGTGGCATGGGTCTTATATACCGCGACACGAGATAGGTTGAGGGCCACTACGCCGAGGGCTGATTGCTGAGGGCAATGGGGCGGGGTGGAATGTAGCAGATGCAGAGAAGAGATGTCGCATTGGATCACGAGGCAGTCGGCCTTGGGGGCGGGTGCGGATTGACGAGGAAAATGAAAGGAAATCCTCATGGCCGGAGGATGAGGGAGCGACACATGCATTGACCGCGTCGCTGATAAACCCTCGGGGTGATTATTGGCTGGAATGGCGGTATTTCTAAGCACGGGATGCCGACGGGGGAGCATGAGGCGGGCGGAATGGCAGGTATGCGCAGTTCATCAGTGAGGCGCCCGCACAGATAACGATCTGTGCGGGGCGAGCGGAAAAGCTGTGCTGAGAGACAGAAGTGGCGCGTGAGGGTAGTGTTGACAAACAGTGGGTGGGGACGCAGAGGGAGACGTGCTGAGGTATGAGTTGGGGATGTCGTACACGAGGAGTACAGGTGTGGCGAGTAAGGTTCGTCACACGAGTCAGGCAGACAAACCAAACTTGACGGCTTCCCCGTGGGACGAAGAACCACAAGGAGCGCTGTGGACGAACGGCGCTCCCTCGACGTATATCAACCTCGCGGCCGTGCCACGTCCTCCCTTCCCCTCCCAGGTCTCTATCTCTGCGAGTCGAACTGCCCCACTGATGCAGCCGAGATAATGACCACTCACTTTCTAATTCCTCTTACTCGTGTACTCTGGCGTTCTCGTGATCACGTCCCGGTTCGTAATTTCTCTGTCAGATATGGCCTGGGGGTTGGATACAGGTGAGTGCCCATTACTGTTTGTGGGCCGTGTTGAGGGCTGACGATTTGTAATCTCTGACTTCAGCACGATCACGTCTGCAGAGCGTGCCCCGGGACGTGCATTCCAGACACCAGCCCGCCCTCGGAGTCACGTTGGCTGGACGGGGGGACGGGTTTCCGTCCTGCCACAGGACTTAGACGTTGAGGGCACCCTGCGCTCGCCAGGATGTAGCGACCGCCAGTCGTCTGACGCGCGGGCATATAAGAAGAGCCCCATCGCGAACATCAAGAAGGTCAGTCCCACTTCGACCGCCCTCGGTGAACCCGATCTCACAGCTGGTCGTCCCCGCGACTTCTCCTCTCTGCTTTCAAACTCTATGGCCCCTCCAAACGACCCCTCAGACGGTGCTGGAAAACGCCGGCGTCGCGAGAGCGATGAGGGCGTGGAAGCCCTGACCCCTTCTGACGACGACAACCCACCACCCACCACACGGACCACGCGCGCATCGACGCGCAACGCGACCAACAAGCGCGCGAAGGCAGGGGCAGGTGAGACTGCAGCGAGCGCGGACAACGACGGTGCATCTTCTGTCGAGGAGGAGACAGAGGACGCAGACGCACCCACGACGGACGGCGCGACTCGCGCGACAGCGGTCAGCCGTACATCGTCAGTCAGTACGACGTTCACCGCGCGGCGTACCTCTCGCTTGGAGGAGAAGTACGGTGACCTTACGACGCAAGAATCGCTTGGTGAGTTTTTCGTCGGACCAGTTAACCTTGTGCGAGGGACTTATACTGTACAACTTTCGCAGACGCGCGCGCCGCAAAGTGGACCTCCCCTGTGTACAAGCACTTCCGCAACCCGGTGCTCGCGAAGAAGAAAGATGGGACTCTTACGTCCCGGTTCGTGTGCACTCGGTACGTCAACGTCTCGCGTACTTTCGCGTTCAGAGTACTAACATCTCTGGACAAACAGCAACCCCTCGAAGCACGTCGACCGCGCACTCAATGACGAGTCGACTGGTAACCTCAATAGGCACATCAAGAGTTGTGCGCCCGAGCCGACGGCGGAAACCCAGACGATCACGGAGTACGCGCAGGGGGTGAACTATAGCTATGCTCGCGTTCGCTTCCTCCTCGCGATGTGGATCGCGCGCCGCCACCGCCCGTTTTCAATTGTTGAAGACCCCGAATTCCGCGAGCTTCTCCGTATGCTTTATGCGCGCGTGGAGATTCCGTCCCGGGTCACTGTCTCCCGCGATCTGCAAGACGTCTTCGAGGACTCACGCGTGCGCGTCCGGGCGAGGCTACAGGTACGCCATTTGCCACTTGTGTCTCCTCTGCCCCTCCACTGTTGGATGATGACTGACCGCGTTCGTATGCCAGGCACTCCCAGGCAAGATTCACATATGCCTCGACGGTTGGACCGCCCCCAACGTGATCTCGTTCCTGGGTGTCACTGCGCACTGGCACGAGCAGGGGAAGATCAAGCATATCATACTGGATTTCATTAAGTGAGTACCCGGGAGTCCGGCCTTTGCAAACATGCTAGCTGACATGAATTTCGGCGGCAGACTGTCCAAGGGCCATACAGGTGAATACCTCGCCCACAAGCTCATGGCGCTGCTCGAAGAATTTGGAATTGTCGAGAAGGTTAGTTCGCTCGTAATGCGTCTTAAGCCCTCGCTAACTTGAAGTACATTTTAGGTACTGGGCGTAACGTGCGACAACGCGTCGAACAATGCCAAGATGATGAAGGAAATGAAGAAGCTCAATCCGAGCTTCCGAGGTCCCGACGCCCGTGTTCGTTGCTTTGGCCATGTGATTAACCTCGTCGTAAAGGTAAGCACATACCAATCTCCTCACGTGTTCCATGCTAACGCCAGGGCAACGTATCACAGGCAATCTTATCGCAATTTGGAGAGAAGGTCAGGTCGGAGGCTGTCGTCGAGACCGACAAGGATCTGTCCTCCCTCGACGACCCAGAGGACATCGAGGACGAGGACGAGGACACCGACGACGCGCGTGAGGCGGCGGACGAGCAAGTCATCGCGGAGACGGGCGAGGCGCGCCCCGAGCTGATGATCACGGACGCCGACATCAAGCTCGGCCGTTTGACTTTGCAGAAGGTATGCGTCTTGCCTGTGGACTGATATCGCGCACATTGTTCGTACAAAGCATGTAACGCTCTGTCCTAGATAATCAAACTGTCTCATAAGGTGTGGAACAGTCCAACCGTCCGCGCCGAGATGACCGCCCAAGCAAAGGACGCCGGGAAGAAGAGCGAAGTTCTTGTTCGAGCCGTCCGCACACGCTGGAACACCGTGACGATGGTTCTCGACCGCGCGCTCGAATTGCGCCCCATCCTCTTCCAGGTTTGTGACAAAGCCGAATTCAACAAGACCCAGGGCCTTCGTCTCCGCCGGTTCATCGTAGACGATGAGCACTGGCCCATCCTGGAGCAGCTCCATGACCTCCTCGCGGTGAGTACATACACCTGTCATGCTGATATCTGTGAGCACTAAACATTGTGCACTGTCCTCCTCGCAGACCTTCCTTGAGGCGACCACAGCCATTTCGCACTCGAGCACGCCTCTCATGCATGACGTCATCCCCTGGATTGACGTCATGACCAAGCACCTTGAAGACACTCGCGACGACCTCAACAAGCTCCCCATGATCCGCGCGGCCGCACACAAAGGATTCAAGATCCTGCAGAAGTACTACCGCCACACTGACGAGACGCCCTTCTACCGCATTGCTATGCGTAAGTCCCTCTAACGTCTTTTACGTCCGTCGACCTAGCGCTTATCCCAGCGACAGTCCTCCACCCCTGCTACAAGAAGAAATACTTTGTGCGCGCCCGCTGGCCGCGCAAATGGGTCGACGACTCGCTAACGCTCCTGCACACCGAGTGGGAGACCAACTACCGTAACAAGACGGACTCCACGGGTGAAGACTCGAACCCCGGTACCTCTCGCGACAATGACGGCCGCGGCGAGCCCTCCGACGGGCGAAGCGAAGAATCGCGTACCTCTGCGGTGAGTTATCGCGTCTCGCGCGCGTCGCGTCCGAGGCACTTGCTAACGCGATACCACAATTTTGCAGGCGCGTGCGGCGCGCAACATGCTGGCGTCTTTGACGGGAGCCGACGAGCTCGAGGAGGAAGACGCCCTCGAGGAGTACTTAGAGGCGCCGATCCGGACGAAGCAGACCGACCCCCTCAAGTTCTGGCACAATGCTCTTGTCAATGGGACGGCCAACGCGAACCTCGCACGGATGGCGCTGGATGTACTTTCAATGCCGGGTACGTTCCTCCCTCGCTCCCTGCTAACCGAACATGTGTTCTTTCGCTAATTAACCTTCTAGCTACCTCTATGGATGCCGAACGCGCATTCTCGCGCGGTCGCCTCACCGTGTCACGCCTCCGCCACTCCTTATCGGATCAGTCCGTCCGTGCTAGCACCGTGCTCGGCTCTTGGGCACGATATTCCGAGCTGGTCCCCGAGGCCGAGGCTGTGGAGCTGTTGCGGCGGAAGGAGAAAGGCAAGGCGAAGGCGGCATCAGGGACATCGGAGCAGGCGGCATCAGAGCCCGCGGGGGTGATCACCTTATCAGACTAGAGCAGTACGTAGACAACCGCGGCCAATCGCACATGTAGTAAGGCGCAGTAATAGTATAATGTATTGAGAAAAGTTGTCTCTGAATACACGCATGCGACATAAAGTAGGAGTGGCACCCACTTGAACTCACGCCTTGGACTTGTGTACATATTCCAGGTGCCTTAACCCGCGAACCCGCCGTACCCACAGGTAATTTGACGGGTCCAGGTCACTTGGTGGGTCGACCCGAACACCCACGACCCGGACCCGCGGGTCCAGGTCATTCATTAACCCGGACCTGTGCGGGTGCGGGTCGAGGATTTTTGAAGGTAAATACCCGCGGGTTCGGGTCCGGGTAACCTGCGGGTCGACCCGTGTTCAGCCTTAAGAACAGGGCGATATATGGAACAGGAATACGGCCTATCCGAGTGGTAAACAGGCTACAAGCCCATCACCGAGCATGCACGAGACCAAGCTGACTCGGAAATGCATGAGTAAGTACACTGCTCTCTCTGTAAGCAAGCACGCTCACCTTCATGCCTCTGAGTCCCAGAAATCCCGCTTCCGACCCGTAAAACGTACCCACGAATTGTCTGCCGCAATGCGCGTGACAAGGCTCGTTGGAGCAAACGTGTGTGTCGAATATGCAGATGGAAAGCGCCGCAAGAAAAAAAAAAGAGGGTTCACGGTGCACGGAGGAGAAGGAAGGGATGTAGAGCGCTGTTGACACCGTTTCCGGGTTGAGTTTGGAGAATGAACGCGCGGTCAAACCTTGTTCGTCCAACTATGACAGGCTGTGCCCACGCGGAAGCAAGCCGCTGAACCTTCGCAAGCATCACGAGGCACCCTTCGCTCGCGGGTTGTTCCCCCATCCGTATGTCCCACACTTCACCATGATATCTCGGCCTCTCACGCAACCTTTCCGTTGTGAAAGTCTTCCCTTATCACCGCAACTCCAGCCTTATCACAACTCGTCCATCATCCTACTGAGATTCAGATCTCACGAGGATCGCAAGCGCCCGCGCTGTGGTTCAACCTCTCCGACGCATACACGGAAGCCCGGCCGGAAAACGCACGAGCAACTCTTCCATTGTGGGCTGGTAGGAATGTCCACTGTCCCGGCGGAGTGCCGAGGGGCCCCCGTCTGGTGAGGAATTGCGAGTGATTTCCCAGCGTACGTCACCACGATTCGGACTCTACGGCCGGGAGTCAATCTTGGACCCCCCCCCCACTCACTGTTCTTTTCACTCTCATCAGGACTATGCATCTATATCTTCCTAACTGCCATCATTTCGCGACCCACTCAGCCTTTTCGTTTCGCTCTACCCCCTCCCCAATCTGTCTTTCGTCTTCACAGTCCACTGCGACCATGCCAGTTGACCCACCCCCCACCACCGCCATCGCTCTTGACTCCGAGGCTGCCCCTCTCATTCACCTTCTCTCTGACACCTGGGCCAAGTGGACCCAACGGCGCTTCGACTACCTCGTCCTGCACATTGACTCTGGTACGGCCACAATGACTGTGAGTTCCTCACCGCTCGTCCGAGTCCCTCTGCATCAAACTAACTCCAACGGTGAGCAGATTCTCGTCCCAACGCCAGAGCTGCCGACAGCTCTTGAACGCTCTGTACTCAATGGCTGGCTCGCGCTCATCCAAGGCGACGCAGGATCCCGCTGTGGCCTGACCCCAGACCAACGTCAAATGCTCCTCGATCTTGCCCTCACATTTCGAGCGTTCGCGTCCCCTGCCTCCGCTATCCCATTCGACGTCTACCAAACTTTTATTACCCTCCTTCACAAGGCGGCGCGCGATCACGACGACAACGAGCCGATCGACGATGCCTTGCTAGAGCTTTTGGATTGGTGTCACGCTGCTCTACCTGATGTAAGTTGGCATACATTCTTCCGACGCATGTGCTAATCCAACTTGTGTTCTATTTTGCAGGGTGTGTATGATGGAGAAGACGTTCCTGCTTTGCGCAACGAAGATCCGGAGTCTTTCCAGCCTCTCGCCGACATCACAGAACTCCTCGCGAACCTCCGCATCGGTCCTGTAACACCCGAGTACGTCGCACGGGCGGTCGTCCCCACGTCCTCTCTAGTTCACTCCCTCACTCCCGCCACCTCGGGCTCCAAGGCCGCCGCTCCTATCGCACCAACTACTCGTCAGTCCAAGTCTCTGCAGGAGATCACCGTGGTTGTGCGCGATGCCCTCGTCCCCCCTCCCCAAGTTCCCGGCCCTCCTGTCGACTTGGACTTGCCCGCCGCTAACCCAGCCAGTCACCGCGTGGCTACTCAGGCTACAGACGCCTCTCCTCGCACTCCCACTGCCAGTGGGAGTGCTCATCGTCTTTTCTCGCCCACGTCGGATCTCATGCGTGCGGCTCAGGCCCTAGCACCCGCCTTGCACCGCCTGCTCGAGGAGACAGGTCAATCCGCCACGTCGACCCTCTCCTCAGAGGATGCGAACTTCCCCTTCCCATCGACATCTTTGAGCCCTGAGCGCGGCCAAGTCGCACAAGTTCTGGAACGTGTTGGTGAGTCTGTTGTTCCCGAGGTTCTGGAGGGTGAGGACTCGTCCGGCGCATCGGATGAGGAGGAGGAGGAGGAGGAGGAGGAGGAGGAGGATGGATCATCGGAGGACAGTGATGATGGATATGATAGTGATACACATAGTATTCCGAGTCTCCGCACTGTGCGCGACTCCAGCGACAGCGAGTGAAGTGCTTCCACCGCCGTCCGGAGCGGCAGATTACAATGTATAGATGAGAAGTCTAGCTAACCCATGTACAACATGTATTCCGACTGAATGTTATGTACATAAATTGTGTGCGAATAACTCTGTGTATGATTCATGACCCCGATGAGAGCTCATATCATGTTATATGTCATGCTGGACATCCAGGCGGTTCAATGGCCTTCGGTAAATTGTAATCGGGCTTGTGTATGCACCGCGGTTAACCTGCGGCTACTGGAGATGTGGCTGGGTGCTTGAGTTGGAGCCGTGGTGCACGTAAACCGCGGGTATACTTAACCCACGGCTCATAAAACCACGGGCTATATGGCGGCTCGGTTTAGTAATAACCACGGTGTTGAGCCGAGCCGTGACCAGCCTTATGGCCAGCAGCATGGCTGCACCAGCCTATGGAATGCATAGCGTACGGTTCATAGTGTAGACACAATTCTTGGCATGTAGTCGTTTCTGATGCTTCGAATGTCGAGCTCTGAGGTGCATTTGACGTTCACAGAGGAGTTCTCGTATGCATCGTCCGCCCGCCCAGCGACCACATTCGTCTGCGTTCACTCAGGATAAAAGTACTTGCCTCGGTCCGCAGGTCGTAAGTCTCGATACGTCCATCTAGAATATTGAAACCTCCCACCACGCTCCCCAACAATCTAGATCCGAAGCGAAGTCCGTAGCCTCCTATAGACCGCGATCGTAAATTTCCCATCTTTTGACAGTCACTGTAGTAACCGCGCACGGCTAACAATTGTCCAAGTTCGCAAAGTAAATTCCTATCTGATCGTGTCTACGATGCAACATCGAACCACCTCCACACTCCCTCTTCCACAAACTCCTTGCCTACAGCACTCTAACTAGTCCCACACAGAACACCGACCTCTGAACTGCACGTAGATAGGCTTAAAGTCTATTCACGAGTACTACGATCATGAGGGAACAGGGACTTGGAACGATTCCTCCAAAATGATACTAGTATGTGATTGACTAGACATCACGACTACACTGCACACACAAGAGCATGCAATACATAATAAAGCAAATAGCAACATTCAAAGCAAAGCGACAAGCCTAGAGATGTCAACAGATAGCAGACAACGAGACAGAGATCATTGCTCGCGCGTCGGTCTTCGCTTCGTCTCGCGAAGCCGGACCGGACGAACGTCGAGGCCCAGAGGGACATGAAGAAGAGCCAGCCTAGACCTGGATCGGAGTGGTGATGGCGGACACAATGTTCAACTTCGACAGCATCCCCGTCTCGCTGTCCTCCGAGCCCTTCTTTTCCTTTTCCTTCTCGGCGGCAGCAGCAGCAGCCGCCTCCTGTGCCTTCTTCGCCGCGGCAATAGCCTGAGCCCGCATCTTCGCCACGATTGCGCCGGCTTCCTTGGCCATCACTGAGCGCGCGCGCAGGGTAGGCCCCCACCTCAGGAACGCGATCGGGATAGGGATGAGGATGAGCGAGATGAAACCAAAGACAGACACTGTGGGCACGTCAGCTAGTGCGCCAGAACGGGCAGGGAGGCAGGCTACTGCTTACCACCCCAGTTGGTACCGAGGTTGTCAGTGATTGAATGGGCGATAATCGGGAAGAAGGACCCGATCATGCAGCGCGCGAAGGTGTTGCATGCGCCGGAGCTAGATGCATAGATAGTATACGTCTGGGAAGTGCTAGTTCGTTCGGCGTCAGCAGCGGCACTGCGGCAGTGGAGTGAAGGAGGCTTACTAGGTAAGGAAGGTGAAGAACTGCAGGCGTGTGCGTCAGTACTGGAGGGTTGAAGAAGAGATGGATGCTCACGATAGTGATAGTGGAAAACCCGAAAGGGAAACCTGCAAGAACAGGGGCAATCCAGTGCACATTGCTTGTGCTCGTCCTGACCTAGGTCTCAGCACGATTTGTTTGAAGGGGACATAACAACGAGATACGAACCATGCAAACCAAAAAAGTGACACGGGCATCAACATGCTGCCATTCGATTGTTAGAACGTGCTGATCGCTGTGAGGAAGGCGCAATTACCAAGCAAACAGAGCGAGCTTCAGCCGCATCTCCGGTGCGTCCTTGGGCGTTTCACGGGGGACAATGAAGTTGGGAACTGGCAACGTCTGGAAGAACCGCACGAGCGGGACGTAGAACGCCGCTGCAGGGACGGTTCCCAAGGCGACAGCGATGAACGGAAGACCCGTGAGCTCAAAGCGGAAGCTATGCTGTGGAAGGCGTCAGAAGTGACCATAGAGGTGAGATATGAAAAACGAATACCTGTTGGAAGAAGACTATAGGATATACTTCGAAGAAGAAGCTGGTCGTGCAACCTCAGCTCTACTGCATCAATTTCAGGAGAGAAGAAGCCGATCGCTTACTATACGATACCATACGCCAACGACGTCCAAATCGCTGCACCTTGGACAATGGGCTCAGTCAAGAACATCCCTTTGCAATGCCGTGTCAGCGACGATTCATGGAGCCATGGACAGGGTCATAAACTCACTCGCAGGGCGACCAAAGTGAATGCGCATCAAGTCCGCCTTACTCTGGTGCTTGAGTTCGTGCGCTGCGCGTGCGTTTTGCCGGCCTTCGCTGCGCAACTTCTTTGAACGCGCAGCGAGTATGGTAGGTCCGTGGGTCTCGGGGAGGAGGAACACCAGTGGCCAAAGGGCGACAGTGAAAAAGAAGAAGACCCGGAGAGCCCACAAACTGTCGAGTACACCATATCAGTCGGCGGGCCAGGATTTCTCCATGAATCTGCACTTACTGAGGGCCGGCTTCAGCAGCAATGAAGAAACCAATAACGAGCGCAACGCATGGTCCGGATAGGATGCACACAGCGCTGAGAGTGCCCAGAGTCAGCCTAAAGCCTAGCAGTGTTAGAATCTCTGGACGACTCACTACCACGAGATGGCTATACATGACAGCGGAGTGAGCTTGTGTTGCTTGGTTAGGATCCCAGAACGCACCTATTGCCTGGGCCTGCATATCAACTATGTTGTACATGCTGGAGGGACTTAAATCAATGGCGAACAACGAAACTGATATTTCGTCTTACTCAGACATAATACCACCTCCACTGTCATGAAGGTAAGCTGCAAGTCAGAGCCTTGGGACTGAAAATGACTTACTTGTTTAGGGCACACGCGGCAGCAGCTCCTGTAAGAAATCGGACTACGGAGGTTGAGAAATTGTAAATCCCGCGATAAGCTTTCGTACGCACATACGATGATGACGGCCAGGTTGTCGACGAAGGAGTCAATGGCGCTCATCGCTATCGGGCTCGTCGTGAGACCTTGTCAATCAAAGAAAATGAAGACAGGATATTACCGATCAGGAATGGCCACGATACCATGTAAGGCAATTTACGGCCATACACTTCACTCATTGGTCCTGGAAGGAGACTTCAAATACTGAACAGCGAGAAGTCAAGGTAAGACTGACCCCCTGAAAAGAGACGAGGTGATGAGAGAACTGTGGGACAGGAGACAAAATAACTCACAAAGAAGGGGCCCAAATGAGAACCCAAGGACGTACACCGTGAGCCCAGTGCTAGCTAAATCAGCATTAGCGTTGTATCTGGCTCGTATCTGCAGCTCTGTCGTGGCCTAGGGCGAAGGACGGGCCGTTAGCGACCTAGGTGCGAAATGCTGGAGGAAATGCTGACATATATTGACGACCCGAAGCAACTGTATTTCAAGAAACAGGGCTGTTATTTCTCGACCTGGGGGGAAACGTGGCATGACTTACGAGCAAAATGCCAGAGCACAGATGTAGCCCACTACGACTCGTTTTCGCCAACGGGACCAGTTCTTGGGATCTTCAGAATCGGTCTTGGAGAAGACAACAAGATCCTGAGCACCGTTTTGCGACATCTTCCTTATGCTGAGATGGAGGTACGGAGAGAAGAAGTGAGCAGGGAATGAGGGATGCGGCCTGGAGGTGGTGGCCTGAGAGGGAAGGAGGCTAGGGCGGAGGGCGGGGATATGGGAATCGCAACGACGACGGCATAAGTTTAACAGGAACTCGGCTCGATGTCCTCAGTGTAAGAAGCATCTCCCTTAATAGCGCCGTACAGGTTTCGAAAGGGTGACGGAAGGAGATGGGCTAAGGACATGGAAGAGGACAAGGCTCCAGGGCTGTACCCGGGGCGCCCATGATGGCATCCTTTCCCACAGCACCCACAGAGACCTAGACCCCGGCGCACCGGCCACAGACCCGCCCATTCTCCGGCGTGGGCCTGACCCGAGTCTCTCCGCCTTGTCTCCCTCACTCCCATCAAACCGCCAGTGGCACCATTGCGCGCCGTCTGTCTAGCTTTCGACGAAGAGCGAGACGGGGTGGATGTCGGGGATAAGGCGGTAGGATGTCATACAGTCCTGTCGCATGAGGTTGTCGGTCACAAGCACGCCCTCTTCTCTTCGTGCGGGGCTCGGTCCGTTCTCGCGCTCATCCTGGGATCCAGCCGGCTCATCTCGGAAATCCCTCGTCCTCTTCACAGGACTTCTGGTCCCGGCAACTTTCTTGCCTGCATTATGGCCCTGGACAGCCTCGAATGATGGCCAAAGGTGTGTTCCCCGCCTGAATGTTCAAACCGCCGCCGACGCCCAGCTGGGCGCACCAACGTCCACAATTCTTTTGCAGGCGTATGAGAGAAGGTCCTCCTGGACCCCCGTAACATCATTTTCCTAGGCAATTCCGCGTCAGACGTGGCCTTGTAAGGCTTGATACCCGGCCTCTCGTTCCATCGTTCATCCGAATCAGCAACGAATCCCAAGGCTTTACTGAATCGGACTTCCACAACCTCGGGTCGTGCAAACCCTATCTCCAACCAAGGCGCTGTACCACTCAGCTTGTATCGTCTGAAGCACGCGGACGCATGTGGTCGGCGGTGCCGTCTCTGCTTCTCTGCTCGGTTTCACGCGAAGTGCACGAGTCCTGTTGGGACTCCAGCTGTCAGAAAACATCATTTCGTGTTCTTCTGACGCAGCTGGCGGTGATATGGTTCAAGATGGCCATTTTTCATCGGGAAGTAGTGGAGTCGGAGGGGCTTCCTTGCCACATAGCGAGGCGTGGCAGTGGCCCGGCGCCCATCCGACCAGTGTGCGAAGTCATGGGTAGGCACCTCTTTTCCTCCTCGTCCGAGTGTCCACGCCTGTACATTATCGCTTACTGACAGCGGACGGAGGAGGGCTGTCTGCGTACTCACACCTGTTCCTTTCCGGAAACCAGTAGACCAGCGCCCATCCTGATCTCAACGCTTCATCGCGCCTCTTATATCTTCTCGCTCGTCAAGACGTCCTTGACCAAGCCACCTCCGTCCCGCCCAGCTCATCAGAGATGTCCCAAATCTCAGTAAAAGTCCCTTCACTCGACAGCACGTTCGGGGCGGTCTTCCTCGGAACTATCTTTGGTTCAATGTCAGTCATTTGGGGCCTGTACACGTCTCATTACTGACACGCCACAGTCTGTATGGTTTGACCAGCCACCAGACGTACCGCTATTACCGCCTATATCCTACCGATCCCCTCGTGTTTAAACTCATGGTGAGCCTTCTCATCCGTTCAACTGTCGATCATTAGCTGATTTTGCGCAAAGGTATTCGTGTTATGGTATGCCTTGTTTTAAAAATGGTTGAAGGAGTGCGCAGATTGTCCTCACATCGTTCTAGGTGCCTGGATACTCTCCATACAGTCTTGTGCGCGCACGTCTGGTAAGTCGTTATGGTTTGTATACAATGCCAGCCTTGTAATCCAACGGCCCCTTCCACAGCTACTACTACCTGGTCACTCACTACTTCGACCCGAGGAGGCTAACAAGTGGTGTATGGTATGATGGCACTCTCACTCTTTTTCATGCACACGCTGACTATGCCTGCAGGTCTATACGGGTAAGTTACCACAGTGCGCGAAAATGGATGTCGCTCACCTATGCTTCTACCCCGCAGCTCACCGTAATTACCACCGTAAGTCTGCCCGCCACTGACAGCCATTCTCCGTCTTCGAACGTTAAACGCTGTATTATCCTTTCAGGGCGGCGTTATCGCGGTCACCCATGTGTAAGATTTTAGAGTCCTATGATTGATAGTTACGTTTTGACACAGTCTTTGACAGCTTCTTCGCACGTCGCATATTTTTGAGTGAGTGTTCGCATCCTGTTGCCAACTACGGCCTCTGAAGTGAGCATGGTGGCGGCAGTCGGTAACAGAAATGTCTACTTGATGATTGTGATCGTGAGTTCCTCATACTCAACAGTGGTGAACCCCATCTCATCTCTTACTTATTTGGTAGGCATTCCTCCTCATTGCCGAGACGTGTTTCTGCCTTGGTGAGGCTCCCTTCCAGTATTCGGTATCTAAGCGTCATCTGACGCTGAACTTCATCAACAAGCTGCAACTATCGAGACGTAAGCCCACATACATTTCGTTCAATGGTGCCGACACTCACACCCGCGCACCTTGTAGCTTCCTAGCTGTCACATTCTCCCGTTATATCAGCGAATTCAAGTGGATCATACCCTGCTCCCTGGGCACGGCAGTGATCATCGACGCTGTCACGAGTAGCACGCTAACTTATTACCTGCACAAATGCCGGACTGGTTTCAAGAGGTAATGATTATTGCTGTCTAGGAGTTTTGTGCCCAGAGCTGACGGTTTGGCCAGGACGGATTCCCTCATTGACGTCTTGATGGTGTACACAATCAACACTGGTGCGCGATGTCTTATATATTTTGCGACGAATACAGTCACCTGATGCGGCTCTGCAGGTCTTCTAACTGGGTACGTCTTCGCTGGGTAGGCATCAGTAGCGGCTACTCATCGTGCTCTAGTCTCTTGAACCTCGCAGCTATGCTGGCGGTACGTCCCACGTCCGTCCTGTCCTGTGGTGTTTTGCAACTCATGGGTCTGTAGGCAACCTTCTCGCCAGATACCCTGATCTATTACGGTATCAATATTGTTTCTTCCAAGAGTCAGTACTATACCTCTCATCCATTATTTGATCTACTTACATCCGTTCGTGAATAGTGTATGCGAACTCGCTATTAGCAGTGTAAGTCTTCTTCTCCTCGCTACGCTAGGCTCGACGTCTGACGTGTTTCTTGACCCTCAGCCTGAATGCTCGGCGTTCCCTGTTGGATAGAGGACTGGAAGGATTCGAGACTGGATCATTCGGTCTTAAGGTCTTCGATCCGAACGAGAAAAACAGCAAGTTCCCCGCCGTTTTGAAAGGACCTGTGAGTAGGAGTGCGAGTCTCGAGTTCGTCTCCCCTCCTACTCAATCTGGTTCGATAGTCACCACAGACGCATCGTCTGCCAACTGTCATCGACGTCCGAGTCACCACGGAGATGCATTGTGATAGAGACGTGTTGTACTTGGAGCAGGACGGCTCTGACAGATCGGATGTTATGGGGGACTCAGATTCAATAATCCCTCAACACGGCTCTCGCGTATGACCTCTGACACCTGCAATCGATACGGAGCAGGGATGACCACCAGTGAGCCTCCTCGCTGCATCTCTGTGGCTCTCCGCAAGCTGACCGCACAGACTCCCGCTTGCGCGTCGGCGCCCACGTCCCACACACCATCCCCGACCGCTGTCACTCGTTAATGCCATCTGCCATCCAGCTTCACTTCCCTCCGATGATCGTTTCCCCTTCTCGTGCCTGTACCAGCCTCGTCGCTCGATGTCGAGCGTCAGGTGTATGAAATATTATGTATTTTCGATGAGTTGTAGCACTCCCAACCCCTTCCGCATGGGTGATTGGCCCAAGGTGTGTTTTCACCAGAAGGTTCATTTAGCCGCTCGTCCTCTTCCTGGTGACGCACATCATGCCATACACCTGCCGTACTCGGTACCACTTGTGGCGGCTCTACTTATTCCATGTTGCGAGCAGGGATTGTTCCATGCGGTCGAGTTGCGGCGTACCACGCTAGATAGAACGTCCATCGGGCTCCATAGCACGTAATCATGCGGGGCTGGAGGGAAGGCCATCACTCATCTTCCATGCTTCGAAACCACATGAGCGGCCGCAGCTATACCCCCTGGCTTGTGTGAACGCCCACGGTCGGCGGCGGACACAGCCCTAGCAAGATTATCCGAAGTGCGGTTTCGCGAGCTCAGAGCCAGCGCGGAGAGCCATCGCCGTGGTTTTTGTTCCCCGAGTCGAACGCGATAGGGGCGCATCGATTGTGGGTGGTCAGGGAAAATCTGGTGGTTTTGTTCGAGCAAAAACAATACGCACCAGTGAGATACTGATGGGCAGTTCTGATGCGCTCCGGCTGGCCGCAAAGCCCGCCCAAAGCCCCTCCACAGAGATTTGAATTTGAACGGGAAGCCGGCAAAGTGAAAGCCGAGTGCATTTCCCCTGAACCTCCGATGGTATCGGCGCCCCCGGCGGTCACGCCCACAGGAACAAATAGCTATAAATAATAGCCTCAAGCTTCATCTTCAAGAGCTTTATTGGTAGGTATGCACCCAGTACCAGAAGCCTGTTGGAGTTCACTGAGGCCGTGTACACTGGCCGTGGTGCTTCTGGACGTGAATGCATCGGATCCCGCCTGCCGCCTGACTATCCGTAGCACGCTTGCTTTTCGCATACTAGTAGACAGATCGGAGATGCTAGTGAAGGGCGAATAGGTGCTGTTGATTGTGAACGAGGCATAACTCTAGAGATACGAAGTTCTGCAAGAATAGATATCTCAATCCCAATCACAGAAGTCAACTGCTACAGGAGTGAATGCCTAGTATACAGATGGTAGTAATCGATAAGGGACGTCGTCCTTGTACCGCAGCCATATGTCTCCAAAATGCATATATAACTGTTTATCCTCGACGAAACATCGTCTCAAGAGGGAAGGAGGCACAAAAATCAGACACGCCCACCAAACATAGACAAGAAACCCCGCGGGGGTCGCGACAAGATCGCACGCAGTAACGTACCCGCCAACACCGAAGTGCACAAGATGTACGCCAAGAAGCAGCATGATGAGGCCGGTGTATGAGGGATGTCGTGCGAACACGTATGGACCAGAGGTGATGAGGCGATGTTCCGAAGTAATGACGACTTCGAAGGTGAAGAGGGTTCCAAGCGTTCGGAACGCCCAGAGGCGCAGAAGGGCCCCGGATATGATGAGGAACACTCCGGCTGTGAAACGGGGAGAATAGCCTTGAAGCACAGCGGACGCGGAGTTCCCCCTCGGACACACGTATGGTACGAATCTCTGAGCGGCAGGGAGCCCGGAGAATGCGGTGATGGAGGCAGCGAAGCACATGAACGCAACGCTCAAGACAGTCTGAAGAACTCAATCAGATTGGTATCATCTATACAGAATTCGAGAAAAGCCCCTCACGACGCCAAAGTAACACAGGCCCCGGACGATATGTTCCAGAGGCTGTCCTCTATAGACCACTATAGCGTTCTTGGTGCCCGGTTGAGGAGGTTTGAGAACAGCTACGACAAGGATACCACACAAAATGACGATCGTCTCCTTGAGCATAGCTGAAATTTGAAATGAGAGCAAAATTTCTAATGAGAGATGTGAGCAGGGAGCCCTTGACCGACCAATTCATGGAAAACGAAGGGTACGCACGAGGCAGAGGACGAGACGCTCCTTCAGGCGGCCTTTCAAGGAGGATAGGATGCTATCCCAACTCTGGAAAAGCGAGCTTTAAATCATAGCCAGCTTCAGGGGTTTTCAAGAAGTGTAGTCCGGGCCTCGAAGTCGAGGCCAAACCCACCAGGTGTGAGAGTTTTCAAACACGACAGAGATATCATACCCCTTCGTAGACTTTGCGGTGGGAATGAGCCTGAAGAGAATATCATGAGAAAGTGGCTCCTGGTCCAGGAGGGACTCTGTTTAGCTTAGCCGATGTAAGATCTTAGCTGCCTGGAAGCAACTTTGCGATGGCCTCAAATTCGGAAGTAAAGTGACACGCACCGATGGCCCCCGATAAACGATGAACAGAGCGGCCAGCGGGGCAGGATGGGCGAATATCACGGACCGTGTGCCTGCCGCCGACAGTTTTCAGGTCTCATGTGATCATTCCATCAGCTTCTCGGGCGCGGGCTGTAAACGAAATCTTCCGCAGCGCATTAGGATGGTATATATAACCGACCGGGGAGCGATCTTTCACCTGCAGTTCCCCTCTACGTACTTACTCCCCAGGCTTCGAGTGACCGACTCTATCGCGACAGCTCCGAGAGTGTTGTCTAAGGAACGAGACCACACTCTCGAAGCCGTTTCGGTACAGGCGGAGCCAACCAGGGGTAGAGGTCACGGAGGCTAGCAGACACTATTGTAGTATTCACTGTAGTTACAACTCCATGTCAGCAGAATACGGGCTTAAGCCGAAAGGAACGACTTCTGATTTCAGTTTCACCTCAGAACCGGCGTTCTGCACATGTTGGAAGATCTGTAACCGCAGGCGGTCGGCGCGGCCAGGGCCACCACCCGTGAGAGTTTCTCTGCCTTACTTATGTATGCATGATCCTATTCTAGACGTGTTAAGCCAAGTTCTAAGTTGGACCTCAAGCCTAATAATAAAGGCCTAACCGTCGCATACTACATTCATCATGCTTATGTTGGCCACAGTCTATGGCGATGTCGGACTTGGATGAGACGGGCGACAACGTTGACATTCAAAATGGGACTCGGATGGCTGTATATTCTAACAATTGCAAGTGGACAGCGGTACGTTTTCCACTCTTTGTCTTCCTCAACACGATTATTCTGACACGAGCACTCAATTTCCCCTCGAGTGTGCGCTGAATGGCCTTGAGACCTTCATACTGTCGTCATGGGCCCCGACCGACCGCGACCCGTTCCCGTACGCTTCCCAGTTAAAGCCCGGCTAACATGAAACCAGCATGCCCCCGCCGGAACCTCGTCACGATACTCGAATTCATTCACTTGCACACGTCCTCGAACTGAATGCTATGTAACACCCCTCTCCTGACGGTCAGAGGCGGACCCCGTCCTAGGCAGCGGTGGCTCTCGCCTCGGCCTATGTCGCCTTTGAACCCCGTATGAAGGGCTTCTTCGGCGCGCCCGCCGCCCTCCTCTGCAAATCCGGCTACGACGCCAGCGTCGCGTTGTGGCGGACCATCCTCCAGTTTGGAGACGCAATTACCATAGACGACTTCATCCATGTATCCACGCGCGACGGCTTGGGGAGTGCGCGCGAAGAACGCGCTGTAGACCTTCAAACACAATTCGCTCACCTCGTTCCGCGAATGCATCATGCGTGTCCTCGGCATGCATCCAGCGGTGATTGCAGGGAAAGCTACTGTGTATGGAGGCTTTGTACAACATGGACGGCTACTTCACTTCGCTTCCAGAGATTGTGCAAGTCGTGGGCAGCCTTGCTCCTCGTAACTGCGTTCATATCATGGTCGATGAGGCGCACTCCGCTGGAATATATGGTCTGCAAGGGCGGGGATCCCGTCGCTGCACTTGCTCTAGCTTCGCGGATTGATACCGTTCTCCACGCGCTTGGCAACGTGCACGCCGCATGTTGTGGTATGTCAAAAATCTCCCCAATCTGACGCGTATATAGCTGTCGTCCTTACACATAACATCGTCCGGCAGTATATTATCAATTATGGCCGGGACTTCGTTTTCGCTCCCTCCCTGCCAAGTACATCTATCTATTCATACTAAAGACGGCCTCTCCCCCGGTCGATGTAGCCACGACTCACGTCGGACGTCTTGGTCTTTCATGTGATTCAACGACAACTCCGGGCCCCTTCGAAGGATATCACAAGGGAGTAGATCAGAGAAGGCCACATCAGTTGCCAGGGTGTTCTCGCCTTGCGCATGGAAGCACACGGGCGCAGCGCCGACGCTCATCCCCGCCCCAAAACCCTCCGCCGACTTTCTTCAAGATTGACTGCCGTCGCTACCAGGCAGTGAGCCAGCTGAAGGGGTCTCCATCCCCGGGAGGGCTTTCCGTCGCTTTGACGATAGACCCTATTACAGGACATTCATCTCGCATGGTTGGGAGCGACGAAGTTGTCAACGAACAAGGGCGTGATGTAGCAATTGTTCTCATTACGAAAGAATACTTGAATGTCTGCAAGATCGGCAATGAGCGGCGCACAGAATATCCCAATGTGACTCAAGTATTCCACTGCAGGAGATTTCGTCAGTTCAAGCTACCGTTCGCGACGAGGCCGCGACTCACCTTGATCATGACGAACTCTGGGATCCCAACTGCGGCCTCACCGCGCGCTTGGACGCCGTTTTCGTCGACCTCGCCGACACCGACCTTCAGTGTCTCCACGAGCTAGTGAAATAGGATTAGTCAGGTGTATGTAAGCAAGAAATGGAGAGACGGACGTCAAAACCGAAATGATCGTAGAGTTCTCTATTCTTGGGAGAAGATGCGCTGAGGTGCACTGGTTTGTGGGACGCGCGGCGGAAGCCTTCGTTGAGGAGCACGGTGGAGTAGCCTGGGTGACCAATACAAAAACCCACGTCAGCAGTCGCACATGCGGTCAGACGGGAGCTCGGACGATACCTAGACCCTGGTACGGTGGGTCGACCGCTATCGCGAAGATGTGCCAGCTGTCAAGGCGATCCAGGCCACGGGCCTTGAACTCGGTTTCGAATCTTCGCTCCATCGCCGATGTGTAGTCTCCCGCCAGTCTCTGTGAATATTCAGTAAGCCGTGGGTGCTTTTGCTGGGAGGTACATCGATAGGTACTGTACCTTGACGCTGGTCAAACCCCACGTGAACGCGACCTTGTAGGCCCCCGCGCGGAGGATCGTCCACAGGCTCAAATCGAGGGTAACACCTGGGGGAAGCCATAGGGATGCCCCGATAATCTGCTCCTTCGATGGTTTTCCTTCGTTTCCCTTTGAAGACGAGCTGTCAGGATCGCTAGGAATGACGACGACGTCGACGTTGCCTCCGGTGAGGATTGGTATCTTGAGCATCAAGCCCTGAAAGACACGGAGAGCGCGGATTGTCTTTTGCTCAGAAGGAGTAGGATTTTCCGGATCCTGGACTAGAGCAGTAACAACGCCGTAGTAAGACATTGCGGGGTCGTTTAGGAAGGCACGGGTGAGGATGTCAGTGATTATGGGAGCCTCTGACGGCCTTGCGGGGCGGACATAGGCATCAGGGTGTACAGGCATGGCGTAATTGGAAGAATTCAGGCGAGACGAGGAGCGGAGACTACCAGAGGCTCTGCAACGTGTTATATCTGAGTTCAATCCACACAGGGCGCGAGGCAGGGATCCGTGATCGCCCTTCACGCACCTAGGGCTTCTCGAAGCGCCTGTTGTCTTGGGGCGGATATTTCCCGGCAGAGAAGTCGATTCCGCACTTTTTCAGTGGTATCACGCACGTTGGAGAGGGACAGAAGACGGCGTCCATCTTTGATGGTTCTACCCTCCGCGTTAAGAAGGTTTGACGGGATGGGGAGGAAGAGGGATGCAATCTTCTTGGGGAGTCAAACGAGCGATGAACTGTCGTTCCGCGGTCCCTGAGATGTAGTTTCCGGATACCTGGCAGACTCAGAGATACAGCAAATGTAGGAAGAGCTGCGGTGACGATGTCGTGCAAGAAAAGGGGGGAAGGGAAAGTGGGCCTCTGCCGCTGCACCCGGCGCTACATAACAGTCCGCTACGTAATCATTTCAAATAAGTTATCCGCTGCCGCCTGCGTAACTCGCTGGAATGTGAACCTGAAGCCTATACTACGCCTTCGCCCTTTGAAGAACTGTCTGAGTGCTCCGTACGGAGCCCCTTTCGCTGCGAAAAGGGCTCTAGGACAAACGTGTTTTCCGCCTCTGTCGCTCCAGTCTCCTCACCACCACGAGCTCTCCGGGACGCAGTGGAGGCGGTGCTCAACCCAGCCGTCCCCTGTGCGGCTTGGAACGTCGTCATGGTCTTCTCTGCGTGCGTGATATCGTCGTAAAAGGACATCTTCAAACTGACAAGTACGATGATAACAGTAGGGTAAATCCCCTGTGAAACGCTGGTCATCAAAAAAGCGAAACCAGCGAACGTCAAGTGGATATCGTACCGTAAGGTGACCGAGGATATCGGCGACAGCGTAGACACCGTTGTTGTCAGCGATGAATAGGGCGATCGCTATAACCTTTAGTACGTTCATGTAGTCAGTGCATTTGTGCCATAGCAGCATTCTTGGCTCACCAGCGCAACACAGTACACCACGCCCGACTCGACGATGATCAAGACGGCGCTGTGGTACTTCCGGCCGTGGATCACTACCCCCTTCCGAACACGGCTGATAGCGCGGAATGTCGTCCTGAATGCAAGTGAGTTTCTCTATCTGAGCCGACCAGTTGCCTGATACTGATACTTGCGCACTCACCATGCTTTGTAGGAGATGATGACGACGCAGTACACATTTGACACAAACGTCAACGCACCAAAGGCCAAGAACCAGTTCATGATCTCTCCGCTATAAACCTCTTGTCCCGCCGGCGACGCTGCGAAGGCGCGGACCATCCCAATTCCTGATGCTAGAGCAAGCACGGCGATGGTGAGTCTTCCTCCTTCGAACCTCATCAATGGTTCCATACCTAGGCCGCCAGCAATGAAGAGCATCGGGGGACTTATTATTCGATAATCCCGTCCCCAGAGTACCCAAGCCCTCCACGCGACGATTGAATCCTAGAACGAGTTGTTAGGACGAGAAGCAGTCAGCGAAGGGAAAGCCACGTACACCGATGAGACACTACGAGCCAGGCAGCATGCACAATTAGTGGAAATAGTCACGTAAATGAGTCCAGTTTCCACACTCACGTTGATTACCTCCAGGGCAATTTGTGTGTAGACGAGTGGATTGCCCTGGTCGTTGAGTATGCTCAACGACCCGTCCGCGGCATGCTGATCGAAGAAGGCGATCAGGTTTTGGCGGAGGTGGAGCGCGATATGTGCCGTCGAAAGGGCGTACATCAACACAGTCAATATTAGCATGACTGTGTTGGTTGTGGAGCCCAATTCTCCTTGGTGTTTCCGGTGACCCCGTTTACGCCTTGAGTTCCCAGTGAGATCCTTCTCTCCAGCACACTGGAGGGAACGCGCGTGGCTTACAGGAGGAGGTACACTGCACCAGGTGCCAGCACTGTGAAAATTCCTGCCGTTGCTCATCGGTCAATGATTTAGGTGGCGGGACGCTATGCTGACTATCTTACCATGGAGGATAGCTTCACAGAACAACGCCACGAAGTAGGCCTTCGAAAGCGGAAAACTAGAGGACATGATGTCGTAAACGTCGGATGATGTTGGAGATGAGGAGTTTCAGGCTGGACGAGCACGGCTCAAGGCGGCGATGAAGTTGCTCTGGCCCCAGGTGGCACGCGCCTACGGACTATGAGGGATGATTCTCGGGGGGCACGGTGGGTCTTGCGCTCTGTAGAGTTTTGAACGCGGTGAGAGCACACCTTCGACTCAACATCTTGCCCGAATGTTGTGATTCTTTCTCTATTGCCCTAGTAGCTGAACCTTGCCAAGCCTTGGGCGGCCTTGCGCCGCCCAGGACCTTCCCTGACCACAATCATCCTGATCATCCACCCATTAATCTGGCGATGACTCGTGTTATTCTTTGGCCCCTTCACCTGGGGACCTGTCACACCACAGCTCGCACCTCTCCCCCACGCGAATTCTCCATGGGAGCTACGTGTGTCATCCTTCTGACAAGTAACACCTGATTCATCCTTTCGCAGGAAAGAAGCTGCGGGATGTGTACGCGTACGTATTTATGTCAACCAAAGGTTCGCTCGGCAGAAATTGCAGTCACAGAAGCCCTCCCTCATGCGCGGCGGAGAAGTGAGAAGTGTTAGAGCGCTCCGGGCACCGGTTCTCAGACGAACCGTAGAGTCGTCCAGGCTATCCTTTACTCGCATCTCAAACACATTCCCACAGAGCATCCATCTTTCCTGCCACAGAAGCTCCTCATGGACCACGCTGCTCATCGCAGTGCATTTGAAATCGGGCTGATCGGTGCAAGCCGAGGCGAAGGGGACTCCGTGGATATCCAGTGCTTAGTAGGGTTTAAGAGTGACGATACTGCTGACAAATTCGAGTTAGCCCGCATTCGTGCTTCCTCGCGGAATATACGAAAAGACGACATATCATAGATACATTCAAGCTTTCGGATGCTCTTAATGAACGAAATCACGAAGCTTTGTGAACATCACCCTCTCCGCTACGAATAGCTTCGCCGTAGGGCACCCAGGGGGTACATTTGGCTTGCATGGGCCCAGCTTCGGCAGGAGCCCGCGTACTCCTGATATACCGACACCGCATCCCAGAAATCCAAGAGTATCGATCGCCCCTTAACAGTTGAATTTCGAGATCGTGCTTGCAATACGTTTCAAGTTCTTCTTATTTAATCTGTCGGCAAGTTATCATGTTTTCCAGGTGCTACCTGTTTCTATCCTACAACGCTCTTCCCTTCAGGTGGTGCTACTGGTTCTGGTTTAAGAAGCCGGCCGAGGCACTACCATGACACAAGGTTCCGAGATACCTGTCAGCGCAGCGCTGGACTACATCACCCTACAGCCTTGGCCGAATGGGCGGCATCTCCGGCTGAATGGTCTGTGACTGCATTCTCGCCGCCCATTGCGACATGTGGTCCACCAGCTCTCTCAGCTCCTCTGGTTGGTTCGCGGCGTGAACGACAACCCGGATGCGCTCCTCCCCGCGGGGCACTGCAGGGTACGGGACCGAGATGCAAGCGTATCCGAACTGGCGGAGGTACGCTGCGAGCGCGGTCGGATGCTCAGTGAGGATGGGGAAGATGGGGCTGACGATGTCGCTCGGGAAGCTCGACGGCATGGGTCTGGCACGGAGGGAGAGAAGGTTGGGCGGAATGTGCTTGAATGCTTCGTTCAGTAGCTGATGGAAATAGTCGGCGATGCGCCGAAGGCGTTCTCGTCCCTGCCGAGACCTATTTAGGCGGATATGACGAGGTGAGGCGGCCTGCTCACCTCATCTCCAGCACGACCACCGATGTGGTCGAACGAGGCATTCAAGACGCATACGGATGTGCGCGGCATCGATGTCGTAAATATGAATGGCCGGCCATAATTGATGATATATTGACGGACGACGGGAGTGGTAAGAATCACCGCTGTAAACTTCGCGTCAGCAATCGGCTAGATAGCGGGCCAAGAAAATATTGGACCCACCACCACTAGCTGCGCGTGCCTTCCCGAACGTGTGAAGCACAGTATCGATCCGTCCTGCCAATCCGAGGGCGGCGATGAGCCCCCGCCCTTGAGGGCCGAGGATTCCGGTGGAGTGGGCTTCGTCAACCATGATGTGGCGACAACCGTGCGGGACAAGCTCGTCTACGAGCTGCACGATCTCGGAGAGCGGAGCAAAGTCGCCATCCATGCTATAGAGACTCTCCACTGCAATGAACACAGTCGACTTCCCAGCAGAAATTGCAGGGTGCGCGTCGAGGACCCGTACTAGGCACTCGTGAAACGAGTCCACCGAGTTGTGCTTGAAGGAGTACACGGAGTCTTTGGCCCGGCACTCTGCCATGCCGTCGCGGCTAGAAGCGTGGACAAGCTCGTCGATTATGATCGCGTCTCCGCGCTGAGGAATAGATTTCCAGAATGCGACGTTGGCGTCGAAGCCGGAGTTGCAGAGGAGGGCGGCGGGAGCGCCGAAGAAGTCCCTCATGCGGGTTTCGAAGGCGACATGGACCGCGGTGTTGCCGTGGAGTACCCGGGCACCGCTGCTTCCAACAATGCGATCTGTCTCCGACAGCATCTTCAGGGCTGCAGTGCGAAGGGCTGGGTCAACAGTGAGGGAGAGATAGTCATTGGAAAAAACGTCAGGGGCAGAGAGTGGGGACTCTTCAAGGAGGTCCAACGTGGGGATGGAGAACTTCTGACGCTTTGCAATAGCTTTGCTGAGAGATGCTGCGAGGGGGCTGAAAGACATGGTCTGGGATGAAGGTGGCGAGAACTATTCGTAATTTTCAGGTCTAAGAGCTGTTTTAAAAGTGTTTTCACAACGCCCTGCTCTTGAGAGATGCAACGAGCTTTCGACCTGTGAACATCACCATCACCACGTTCAAAATCTTCGTGATTTCTCCCCTTGACAAGTAAGAAAGCTTCTTCGGTTCAATGTTGCGCTAAGGACTGATGTCCACATGACGGTGCCTTCTCTGTCGTTGGCGCAGTGGAGTCCTTTACACTGCACCGGGCGAGGACGGAACGCGCTCTATCGTTCCTGTGGGCGAAGGTTCAGGTACCATTCCGATGCGTAAACCTTCCAACTGCCCGTTCTGTGCGAAAGTTGCATGTGTACCCAGGCGCGAGGACTATGAAACAAACTCACATCAGGAAAGAGAGGTATAGCACCATCTTTGGTCATGTCAGAAATGTGAGTAGCTTTCATAAGCGTCCGTCGCCAGTCTGGAGATGTGCTAAGTTTGCAGTCACCCGATTGAGGACGTCTCCATCTCCACGGATGTATATCCTGCCACGGGGCGTTAGTACCATAGACTACCCAATGATATGAACCACCTTTCCTTCCATGGACAAGCTGAAACAATATCTGGTATACATGCCGTGGGTCAAGTCCATGAGCCTTGGACAATTTCTCAGTAGTGATCCCGGCACCTGCGTGAAGCGGAAAATATTCCCGCAACAGTAAGTCCCTTCTAACCATATACATGGCCATATACGAGTAACACTTGCCTTGGCGCCTGTCGAGCCCCCAACTCAGTATCACTTTGAGCAAGACAGTGTGGTGGGTCGTCGCCTAGTGGAGAGTTTCACCAGGAGGCGGCGAGATGCCAACCGCCACGATGTCCCCGTGTGGACCTTGGCCGTCGGAGAGGCTGGGCACTACGATCCACAAAGCTCGTAAGAAGCATAGCAATTTTGACCATGGCTATCCGGGTTCAGCATACATTCCCCACGGCATTCTTTTGGACATCGTGAACTAGCTGTGATCCAGCCATTGTAGCGCGCGTGTGGCATCCACTGCCAGTTCTGTAGAAGGCTTCCCCGCATGGACGCAGCCCGCATGGAAGCGCGCATGGCACATCAGAAGTGAACTGTATAGCCAAAAGGAATTGAATTCGAACACACCAATCCGTCTGAGCATCAGGCTCTGATTGGGGAAGGAAGGCGCTGATTCAGCCGGGGATAGACCATGCATTGAGTTAAAGGGGCAGATTGGAAGCAGCGGTGTGTCCGCTCTATGGCAGAACTAGTAAGTCAAGAGCCAAGGCTGAAGGATACATCATACAGCGTCCCGCCCGTTCCTGGTTATAATCAAACTCGGCGTTCTCCCGGCGTTCCAACTTCATGTTCAAGCTCGCTCGTGGTACTTATGCACCGCTCGGGAGCATGTTGGTAAACTCCGCCGCGCCGTGCGGCTGTGTAACGATAGACATTGGCGCAAAAACCCACCGTAACGAAGATGTGACCTCTTGGCCAGGATTGTGACAAGGAACCCGACTGGATCAAGTTGGTTGAGGTTCGAGCCGAAGAGGCCAGGCCTCCGTAGAGCGGGGGCGGAGTTTAAAGGATGCATTTACCTCGATCGGGACTGACTTATCGGCGACACAAATACAGTTATCTGACTTTGAATTGCTTGTCGACACGACCTTCCAGTTGATCATTAGTCGGAACTGGTGAGTGAAATCGTCGAGCCGTAATACCGTACTTCGTACGTGCTAGTGGCACATGACACAAGAGAATCATTCTTCTGGTAATTGTCGTTAAAAGAACTATTGAACAACATAGGAGACCAACCGATAGTACCCAGAGGCGGCCATGAGTGGAGAACGATCCAAGAGTACTAACCGTGAGATACAAAAATGACGGCCTAGTACGTGTAGCGGAAGTCGGGGTTTTCCTGGTCAGTAAGATCATCGAAGGCGTGTGTGTGAGTGATTTGCTCGTCCTGCAAAGACCGAATCTGCTCAGCATTGCCAGCGTCGTAGTAAGCCAGCCAGAAAGACCCACCCTCTCTTCTGCACTCCCACTTAGTTCCCGAAGGGCCGCCTCTCGCCGCTTGAGGACGTTCAGCCGCATCAGGCACAGCCGGAGGAAGAAGAGCGCGGCGAGCTGCACGCAGTACACGACCAGGTGCGCGATGAACGCCTTGATGTACCGTGGGGAGTCGTTCGCGCGAAACACTTGTGGTCCGACCGCATTTCCGACCGCCCATGCCACGAAGACGAGCGACGATGCGATTACCTGCTTCGTGCGTCCCGCGACGTTGTTTGACATGATCGCGAGGTTGAGCACCGATACGGCGCCGAAAGCCATGGTCAGGCTAGATTGCCGAGCAGAGTGAGCATTCGCCCTGCCAGATCAATGAAGCTGGGGTGAGACGTACTAGAACGAGATCAGCAAGCCGACCTTGGTGTCGGTCCTGGTCGGTACGGCTGACAAGATGGTCAGGTTGGCCGCCAGACACAGGCGGAGCCGAGACTCACTTATGAATACGATGGTACCGATGATGCTCGGAAGCGTGTAGATGATCCCGAAGAGTATCTTCTGGTTGTACTTCTTGGAAAGGTAGGCGGCACTGAAGAGGAAGGCCATGATTATCGCTCCTTGCGCGATGGCCAGCAGATAGGTCTGCAGTCGAGTGTAGCCAAAGGCTGTGATGATGAGGTTGGAAAACGCGCCGAGGCCGCCGGGAGGAAGGCCATTTGTGAACTACGACGGCATGACCGAGAAGTCAGCATGTGTATTGAGCGTGTTCAGAAATACTGGAGGATTCACAGAGATGAGAGTGCAGCTCAGAACGATAGGGTCCGTGAAGGCCTCGCGTGCTTGGTACCACTGCAAATTGAAGTCAGGTCGTGGGGCAGACCATAATTCCGTGCGTACACACCTTGAACTCCTTGTTCTGAATACCGGTCTCGTTCTTCCGCACACGCTCTGCCATGAGCAGCCGATCCTCGGGCGAGAAGCACTTCGCACGCATGGGCGAGTCCGGGAGCCAAAACCCAACGAAGATGCCCCAAGCAAACGTCACGCAGCCAAGGATCTGTCAGTGTCTATAGTATCAACAAACAACCCTCCTGGAGCAGCACTATCTGAATACGGACGCACCGTGAACAAGATTTGCCAGTTCTTCAGAGGCTGGTTGTGGATATGGGCGACACCATAAGCGAGAAGCCCACCCACGCACTGCTGGAAGCCGTTCATAGAATAGAACGCGCCAATTACGAGTGCCTGTTCCTCGCGCCGATACCACATCGTCGAGAGAAAGACGAACGCAGGCTGGCAGACTGTCTCGAAGACGCCGAGCAATGTCCGCACGATGATCAGACCGGTGAAATTCTTGCACGCCGCTGTGCACGCCAAGACGGCACCCCAAGCTGAGATGCTAATGATCATTGGTGATATATTTTTAGCAGGAGCATAAGTCGTGAAAAGAGGGAGAGGAGATGGAATAACTCACTTGAAGGCGAGGTACTTGCCAATTGGCAAACGTTGGATGAGTCGATTTGTAGGAAACTCCCAAGCCAGACTGGAGAATATTCAGGTGAGGAGACGTCGACGACACGACCTTGACGTAACGCTCACATGGCAAGATACACTATGGGCAAGGTGAGTCAACACAGGCAACCGAAAATCGAACTTCAAGGAGGCATACCGCAGGTCGTAAGCCAAGAATACTGCTGGCCGACGAGGTGTGTGTCCTCGACGATGCCCATAATGGACGCAAAGTTGATTGTCCTAGCACGAACATGTTACGCCATGTACCATCACTTAAGATAGTCTCCCTTACCCCTTGTCAAGCGTCTGGGCGAAGTAAGTGACGACCATGACGACCTTGGGAGCATAACCAGTAAGGCCTTCGTATGCCGCCAACTAGACAGCACATGCACTCACGAGAACGCGCTTGTGGATCATCCACCTGAGCCGCCTGTCCGTCGCCTCGTCAATTTCGATGGGACCGTTTCCACGAGTCGAGAAGAACTCTGTCCCCCATGCCGTCAGCTCTACCTCTCCTGAACGTTGTTATAACAACTCACCTGCGACTTCAGCATCGATACCTGCAGCGGCTGCGATACGCAGGAGCCAATGAGCTCAACAACAAAGGAAAGGAGGGAGACTCTAGGTCGAATACCGAATAAGATACGTACGCTGCGTCTCCGCCCCGCTTGTGATGGACCCAACCTCCTTCTCCACGTCCTCGATGCGCCGCTCCTGCACGCGTGTCGTGCCGTCCTTCGAAAGTGGCGACATATCTCGGACCACAGCCTGTGCGTCGAGCGAGCTCGAAGAGAATTGGGTCGTCGTGGTCGTGGTCATGGTGAGCACACACGACTCAGACACAAGACGGCGAACACTCGTTCCGTCACAGGACGTGTTTTATTCGCCGCCCTACATCCCATCACGAGCCTAGCGTACCCCACCTGACCCCACGGGGTCGGCTACGAGTTGAGGAGGCGATCGTCTTGAAGGGCTTCTGAATGCCGCTTGCCCGCATATCACCTGCGGCCAGGAACGCGAGGAGGTGTGGGGAAACTCGGCCCGTTCTGGGATATCAGCGGATATCAATCCGGACTCTTTGCCAAGGCGGATGGGCGGGCCGTGAGCCTGAGGCTCCCTCTGCCAGACTGCCGGCGCGCACATAAAGCTGGCCGACATCAGCCTGGAAATCGTGTCGAAATTTGCTCGCTTGACAGTGGTCGGTGGTCAGCGCGATGTCGTTCAGAAACGTGAACCCCGCCAAGGTCGCCACGATCAAGCACATCAATAACTTGATAACGTGTCTCGTCAACATCAAGGATGAGACGGGCGAGTTCCTCATGCCCCTCGCCGACGGCCGCATAATCGACACGAAAGGCTGGGAGGACTGGGAGGTGAGCAGCACGGACAGAACTCTCCAGCGCGCAGATACTCACCCTGGGGTCGCCTCGAAGTGGACTCATGGCATCGGTAAGACACATCGGCTCCAGATCACGAGAACATGAATTGACATGAGGCCACCAGGACTCTACGGCCTGCTGAAGTTCCACGAGATTACGGGCGATCAGGGCGCTCTTGACATAGCGCTCAAATGGTTCAAGGACAGGTTTGAGGTCGGGACGACCAAGGTAAAGCCCTTGTCCCCTCACCGAGCCCCGGCCGCCACTGAATTGAGGTCTGGGCACGTAGAATGTCAACACGATGTCGCCGCTGCTCACCGCAGCGTACCTGCACGAGAAGGGTGCGGCGAACTACCACGTCCATCTGGACTCGTGGGCGGAATGGGTTATGCACGACATGCCGCGCACCGAGGAGGGCGGGCTCCAGCACATCACGTACCTCACGGAAAACTACCAGCAGCTGTGGGACGACACGCTCATGATGAGCGTGCTCCCACTAGCGAAGATTGGCCTCGTCCTCAATCGTCCGCCCTACGTCGAGGAGGCCAAGCGACAGTTCATCCTGCAGTGAGACCCCCGTCAGATTATTCATCTGCATACAGCTCATGAAGCGCAGCGTGAAGTACCTGCAGGATCTCCAAACCGGCCTCTGGTTCCACGGTGCGTGTCAGATCGATGCCTGGAACCCCGCTGCTTGAATAACCGTACGACGGATTCTCAGGATGGACGTTCGAAGGGCGACATCATTTCGCGAAGGCTCGCTGGGGCCGCGGAAACTGCTGGGTGACGGTCGCCATTCCGGACTTTATCGAGCTCCTCGGGCTGCCTGAGACGGACGGCGTCCGCAAGTTCCTCACGGCGTCCCTGGTCGCGCAGATCGACGCGCTCGTCAAGTACCAGGACTCCCAAACGGGGCTGTGGCACACGCTGATCGACGACCCGACGTCGTACCTGGAGGCGTCGGCAACAGCGGGCTTCGCGTACGGCATCGCCAAGGCACTGAGAATGAGGCTGATCCCGCGGGAGGAGCGTTACGAGAACGCGGCGAAGAAGGCGATGGAGGGCGTGCTTGGGAACATCTCCGAGGAGGGTGAACTGAGGCAGACATCGTTCGGGACGCCGGTTTTCGATGACCTGGAGGGCTACAAGAAGATTCCACTCACCAGCATGCCGTACGGCCAGAGCTTGGCCTTGCTCGCGCTCACTGAGCACCTACGGACCTTCATATAAGTCATAGATCAACATTGCTTGGGAAGTAGGATACGAGTCTGCTGGCGGCTTGACTGGAGGCAGTGGAATCAATCGGCTCGGAGCATGGTGTAGCGATGTCAAATTCATATTGATGCCTTGAAGAGTGCTGCGTGTTTCGTCGATGAATATACTGTAACCAGCGGGTAGCAGGATGAAGGTACATAGACTCACCGCAGGTGCGGTGCTGAACAGTGAACTATTACAGTGAACATGGAGCCTGGGCGGCCATCGAGCGCTCCATCTCAGCCACTACAAATTACATAAGCATAAGATCTTATCGGACGAAGTTGCGCTTCGGTTGCGCTCGTACAGCCTCGTACCACCTCAATGGCATTCAGGTGGGAGAACAGAGGTGAAGTCTTCTATAACACACCCACTCCTCAGGGCACTTGGCTCAGTGGTTTGGGGTTGCCTGTTCTTGCTGAGCTGCCACGTGTTCGAATCCTCCGACACACACCCCAGACGAGTATTGTCGCCGGGAATGAGATGTGGACGTTGTCGGCGTCCCCATCCCATTCCTGGTGATAATCATCTTTACACAGAGTTAATAGGAAGACATCGCTTGGCCCAGGGGCACTCGAATGCTCGGGAGGCTTTCCAGCATCGTCTCCACTGCCAGCGGCCGTCGTACGTACAGTATCCTCCAAGTGCATGCACCATGTTGGGTATCTCTGTTCCTCCAATGCCGCTGCTCTCATGCTCTGCCACCATTGGCATCGTCCGTTGACGTGAGAAGTGAGTTGGAAAGACTTTCACATCACACTATGCAGCATCCCTCGAAACCCCACTGTCACCGATAGAGTCGCTCCACGGGAGGCTCAGCTGTAGCCTGTGAGTACCTTACTACACTCTTCGTGCGCAACTGACAACTCTTCATATGTCAGCCTGAGGCTGTGTGCCAACGACGAGTTCGGCCCCGAACAGGGTTTCGGCATGCCGAATCCAACTTTGGCTTCCAAGATAGAAACAAAGAAACAGCCCGTTGCATGACAAGCAGATGAACCCAGGAGCGTTGCGGCATCCTGACGTGGTCCGCTCAATCAACCTGGTTCTTGGCTCCCTCCGAAAGCGCATACGGTCTAGAAGGACGGGGAGCAATCCTGCTAATCATCACCCCTGCCGAATTGAGTTCGATAAGTCATTCATTGGACCGTAGAAGCTCCACGTTGCTCAATGCAGAAGACAGGAATCCTTTCGCCGCCCCGGTGCCTACCGTAATTGTGGACCTCGTGCTATCTTAGGTCTGTTCAGTTCCCCCACTCCCCGAGCATAGTTACCGCAGGATAGTTGAGGTGCTTGCTGGCAGTGCCTTTCCTCCTCCTCCTCCCGTCTTCCCAGCTCTGAAACAGCCAAACTGTCCTGTCTTTCCTCATAATGTCGCCGGTTCTCGACATCACCAAGCCGTCCCTGTCGTCCAAGACATCGACGACGCTCTCCAACCAGGCCGGTCCTCTCGCCCTAGCTTTGGGCCAAGCGATTGTGTTGCGTCAGAAGAGGGCCATCCCTACCACCGACTTGCTCGATGAGACTCCCCTCTCCGCCCCCGACCTCTTTTCCAATGACTACCTCTCCCTCACTCGCGACCCGGCACTTCGCATTGCTGCCTTGCAGCGGCTCTCAGAGGCAGACCTCATCATGGGCAGCGGAGGCTCTCGCCTCATGAACGGCAACACTTCAGCCCACGTCGCCTTCGAGACCCGCATGAAGGACTTCTTCGGCGCGCCCGCCGCCCTCCTCTGCAACTCGGGCTACGACGCCAACGTCGCATTCTGGCGGTCCATCCCCCAGCTTGGGGACGCAATCATCTTCGACGAGCTCGTCCACGCGTCTACGCGCGACGGCATGGGGGAGTGCCGCGCGAAGAACGCGCTGTATCCGTTCAAACACAACTCGCTCGCCTCGTTCCGCGCATGCCTCCTGCGCGTGCTCGCGGAGCACTCCGAGATTCTCGCGGGCCGCGCGACGGTCTTCGTCGCAGTGGAGAGCCTCTACAGCATGGACGGGGACTTCGCGCCGGTGCGCGACATCGTGCAGGTCACGGACGCACTCGTGCCCCCCAGGTGCAGCCATATCGTGGTCGACGAGGCCCACTCCACGGGGATCTTTGGCCCCCAAGGGCGGGGTCTCGTCGCCATGCTTGGCCTCACGGGGCGGGTCGACACTGTCCTTCACACGTTCAGCAAGGCGCGCGCCGCGAGCGGCGGTAAGCACACCATCCCCTCGTACCAGCTTTTACGGCACATACGCGTACACGGAGTGCTGACGTGACCGTAGCCGTCCTCCTTACATCCGCCATCGTGCGTCAGTACATCATCAACTACGGCCGCGCGTTCATCTTCACTGCATCGATGCCCGGTGCGTCGGTGGCCATCCTGGACGCCTCGTTCGACCACATCGGGAGCCGCGCCGGGGACCAGGCACGCATCCTCCTCCTCTCCATCTCTTCTGTGCCGCGCGATGTAGCCTCGCGCAGCTGACCGCGTCTGTTTTCTTCTGCGGCTCGACAGGCTCGCGAACGCTTGCGCCGCATCGCGGACGAGTTCCACGACCTCCTCGACGAGGCGCTCGAAGACGTGCCCCCGAGCCTTCTTTCGCTCCGGCCCCGGTCTGTCCCCGCAGACTTCCCGGAGAACGTCGTGAGCCCGATCTTCCCCATCCTGACGGAGCACCCGCTCGCGCTCGCCGCGCACCTCTGCCAGTTCGGCTACGCGTGCAGGCCCGTGCCCTACCCCGCCGTGCCCCGCGGGGAGGAGCGTATCCGTGTCGTCCTCCACGCGGCGAACGAGCCGGGGGAGCTTCAGGAGCTCATCGACCATATGCTAGAGTGGGCAGAGGCTATGCAGGCCCAGATTGTTAAATCCCGGCGTTGCATAGGACTGAGCACCGGCATGTAACTGGCATGGTGGGCCGCTCTGCCTTCGTCAAGTGGAGACGTATGTTGGCTTCTGAAAAATATTGCGACGCTGAGCCTTTCCGCTACGGTTCGTTTATCTGTTGAGTTGACGAGTCCCATCGAGAGCATGATACCCGCGTTTGAACTTCCTGAATGCTCCAGGCTAGTAATGTAATGTCCAAAAAACACTTATAGTCAAGATGCGTCGATGGATTTTGTTGTTCGGACTCCGGAGGGCCCGTGCGATGAGGATGATGTTCTTGAATCAAGATGCATTTGAATCTGTGCGACCTGGTTAGGTTTCCATTGGTCTGTCTCGAAACACTGCTGGAAATGTCCTCCTGCTGACTCCCGCTTCACGCCGTTTCCTCTCCCGGAAGTTGAGATCACACTAGCAAGCTGCTACTCCGAGATGTTGAAGCTCATCACAATCATTATTGGCGTAAGTAATTCTAGTGTTCCTGCGTAATCAGTCGAGTGCTGGCCAGGAGGGCAATGTGAATGTCAATAACCCCCCATACGCTATCCACAATAACATGTATATAATGAAGTATTCCTTCCCTCCTCAACCAGCATACCTATAATGACTTTGCCGCCTCCTGACTCCAACGCTACCCCTTCCCTAGTTCCTGTCCTTCCCGAGTCTGTCCCTTGGCTCGATAGAAACTACGGAGCAATGTTCCTGCGTGCGCGGCGATCGAGTCTCACCCATATCTGCAGCCTGAACTCCCGGCAATCGCGTTCTGGGTACGTGAAGCACGATTTCCAGGAGCATGAGTACGAGCTCGGCGCAATACATGGCATCACGCCTCCTGCTCTCTTCGAGTCGTCCACGCGGCATGGTCGGGGAATGATGTGAGTCCCGCCTCCGGACTGACTGTAACCCAGCTAACTCATACGCTTTCGCCGAAAACTTCGCATCACGTCCTGCGCATCAAGGCGGCGCGCGAGGCCAGTGACAATAAATCATTCGGTGGAGATATGACCCTCGTCGAGCACAAGGCGGACTCATCCATCGAGGTCCGGGACCCGCTGAGGTCCTGAGAATTGAAGGCCGATGGTGTGTCGCCAGATGGCATTGCTTCGTGACGGTTGACAGTGGAATAAGTAATCTATGAGAGACTGGCAGCCATGGTCGTCCTTGTCTTTGGCGTTGCTTACATATATATGTGTACAACAAAAAGAGGCACGTATAAGTTAGACGTTTCCGCATCGTCAATGAAAAAAAAGGGCCGCTCCTCCGAGGAAATCGCACAGGCATCCCGCCCAGTCTCCTTTTTCCCCCTTCGTCCCCAGCCCGGACTCGAGTCAGCACAAATGCAAGTGCACTTGTGGCTGCCGGGACAGCGGTCGGGACCGAAGACCGTTCATCTGGCGTTCGTTCGTCCTCGTCACATAGACTCCGGCCGGGATGCTGTCTGAGCGTGGCCGGCGTCGCTCAGCTTGCTCCACGTCGACTCATCCCGCTCGGTCGACGTCGTCATGTGTATGTTGATCGCCTGTGGCTCCAGCTCCCGCATCTACGCAGAATGAGAACGAGAACGGCACGGCCTCTCGTCAGCGTTCAAGTAGGACGCGATGCGGTGCGCCCGCCGGAGAAGGTTCGATCTAGGGATCGAAGTCATCACGTTGGGAAGCGTACCTGTGGCAGGTTCCATGTATCGGCCGCGGCTTGGCGGTGCGTCCGGGCGATAAGGTTCAAACCGTACTGGCCGTCACTGAAGACTTCCCCGCCCTTCCTGACGAGCGCGTCGCGGGAGTTGAGCCTGCGCATGAAGGCGGACTGTGGGTACGGTAGAAAGGAAGAAGTCGAACTGAAACATGTCTGCTTACACGCACAGAAGACAGTTTGCATAGACTGTTTGGCCGAGGTCAGCAGATTTCTAGCGGGTCGAGACCAAGACATTTCACGTACTTCGCGTCGAGAGAGTGTTGAAGAAAAAGTAGAGGAATGTACTCCGGTTATAACTTCCTATCGTCTATGGATGCTTTGTTGATATGCGATAAGACATTAGGCATGTGGAAGGGGCTCACACAAGCGAACGCGAGTGCATTGGTGATGCTAAGTATTTTTAATCGTGTAAGTCAGCCAGAACGACGAGGGGGAGCCGAGAGAGCCTTACCAATGAAGCAGCCCTAGTGCATACGCCCCATGTCAATATCTCGGACATCACAGTCATTGTCGCGTAAATGGGCTCAGACGCACCTGTGTTCACGACGTATGTGATTGCCCCATCGAGGAAGCTTGCCCTACAGAAACGGACATGCTCAGGACTAAAGGGTCCACGTTGATACAAGAGTGCAGCTTCGGAGACGTACCGCATCAATCCGGAACGGCTGCGAGAGAGCGTCGTGATGAGCGTGACAGTGAGGATCGTGTCTGCAATGAGGGGCATCCCCATCGAGAGCGTCAACAGCCACTGTGGCGATCCCCTCGTATCAGAGTTCGTCGATCCAAACGAGAGGCGCGTCACGCACCCCATCGCCCGTCGTCGCGACGTTGTCGGGCATCACGAAACTACGCTGGCGTTCAGCTCATGGGAGGAGGAGGGGAAGGGGGCATTCAGAAACTAGAGGGACGCACGCTGCGCAGGTTGTGGCTATGGCGGCAGAGTGATTAGAGGATATGAAGGGACATAGTTAGAGTACTATGTGGCGAAGACTCACCTGTCGAAAATCCTACAGCGAGCCCTCAGTCGTTAGCTGCCAGCCTCCTCCGTCTGTCTTGGGGACACACCTAGTTCTCCAATAAGGAAAAGAACCTATGCTGGGGATCAGTTTCCGGAGAACGTGTGGCGCGAAGTTGGACATGGGTAGCACTCACTGTGGATGCTGCGGCAAGACGGTGCCACCGACCAACTATGTGTGGTATGCGTGTATGGGTTACCTGATGGGATCAAGGAAATGGGAGCCTTGAACGCACTTTCAAAGACACGGCGCACGAAGAAGCTATAAAGAGCACCGATGTGAGAAAAAAGACAGCTGAAGACATATGGAAGGATAATCACAGCTGTGCAGAGAGGACGGTGATGCCCTATCTGGCTGGTCAACATACAAGGCAATCTCTCCCGACAACCACCGTGCCTACTAACCGTGACCACAGGCTGCAGCTATCAAGGGCTTCAGCTGTCATTGTCACGTTATCCATGTCGGGAGGGAACCTACATCCAAAGACCTGCACAGTTGGAGAGTCAGTTTGGGGATAGACGATGGGAGGGCAAAGTACCGCACCAAGGTCCATTGTCCTTCAAGGCGCTCGGTAGGTCGCCGTAGTTCGTGACGAACACAACGTAGCTGGAGAGGCTATTTTAGTACGGCAGAGGAACGAACGATAGAGCGGGTCGCATGATTTACCAGGTATGTAGCGTCAGAGCGGTGTGAAGGGTCTCCAAAGTCAACACGGCGCCAACCTGTCCGACATATTACGTGTCACCCTGGTGCGACTCGGACGAAAGCGCGCAACGAGATGGCGACTTACCAATACTCGGATGAAGAAAGCGTCCGAGCGGAAGGTGCGGTAATACTTGTACGCTTGGTGCAGAGCGAGGCCGTACAAACTGGCTTAGATGTGAGGGACCGGGATTCAGGCAAGATGGATAATCAGGAGCCTTACAGGAGTGCAACAAAGGTCGCTAGGAGGTACGCTCCGAAGGTCTTGTCCAGAGGGAGCCACTGGGCTACCCTCGGATCGTTGTATGCCCGGGCGGTGAAAGGAGCCATGTTCCTCGGTAGGAGACGGACGGCAGTGGCACGCTCCACGCTGAAGGCCCGCAGAGACCCTTATACTGTGAAATATGATGGCGCTCCCTGGAGAAATAGAGTTGTCATCAGTTGGAGGGAGGACGGGGTTTTCGGAGACGCAGATGGATGCCTACATGGGGGGCTACGACCGCGCTTTCGTAGAGAGCGCGGCGAGACAAAACAGAAGGCGGTGTCGCTCGCCGGCACGTATCAGTGAGGGAGGTTCGTCAGAGCTGACCAGGAGTGGATACAGCCTTGCAGAATGAGAGAGGCCACGATGGCACGGCCATGCTTCGCCTGCAGATGCCAACGTCGATATAGCCATCCAATCACATCAGGAAGCCGGCAGCATGAGGAGAAGCACGGGACAGCCGGCTTCCCTACAACAGCACAAAACCTAGCTCGAGCGTCTCTGTGCACGGAGGAAGGTCAGGTGGACCAGTCGAGACCGTCGAAGCTATGCGCATTGCTTTCGTCGAAGCAGGCGCGTGCGTGATATTCGCGGGCCCTAGTGCAAGAGAAATGAGGTTCATGCATCCACATCCACAGCCGCGATGGCACAGGAATGCAATGTCCGAAGAAGGGGTTCATGATAGGACAAGAGAAGCAGATCTTGAATTCGAATCACGGGGAAACACTATGCAGTAGTTAGTCCTCGTCGCCCACCAACAAACAGGGCCAGGTGCGGGGACGCTTACTCTAAAACCTATCACGATGAAGGCACGCGAAGCGAGAGCACTACCGTTCGGAAGAGCGCAGATTCGTCCTCGAGCGAACAGACTGAAACAAATGTCCGAGTCCGAAAGCCTGAAAGGGACAGTCTGTTGCACGGTGGAGGGGCGAGCAAGCTCTTGCATTTTCTGTTCTGAGGATAAAATGCCGAGATGCGAGTGGCGGACGGATGGTCGTCCTGGGACGAACTAGTACTGTGAGTAAAGCGTCGGTATGGCATGCGACATGAGAGGTAAGTATAAGGGACTTACATCGCAACCGCCCAGCAGGTTTTGGACACCGAACGGATGTATGATGCCCGAATCGGCTTGTGGGTGCAGTCTGAGGGTACGAGACGGATGCCTGGGTGTGTCGACAAAACGTTGGCCTTCTGTATACAGGGCCAATCTGGGTGACGGATACATTTGCACCACAGGTGTAGAGGCGAATCAAGACATTCAGATGGGTAGAAACAGAATTATCGAGGCAAGAGACGAGGACAGGTGGCCATGGGACACTGGGAGAGAGAACGGAGCGGGCCCTCGGATGTCTTGATGGCCGGCGGTTGAATTGAGCGGCGAAGAAGCGCCCATCGCTAACTGCGCCGCGATCGCGCCTTGGAATATTCTGGATTTTGCAGTGGCGGCAGTGGCGGCCTTGCTCTGTACTTCAACCACCTCCACGCCCAGCCCTCGTCAGACCTCGTCTCTCTTCAGGCCTCAAGACACGCTGTGTGCATCGCGGCCCCTTGCCTCATGGTCAGCGCGACCGCGTTACAAGCACTCGCAGTCGCCGCCTTCCTCGTCGTGACCCCAACTCTGTACAGCATGTGGTTCTCTCGCAAGTGGGATCCACGCGGCAAGGTGTGTTCGGTTTGCCCTTCGTATCTCACGTCCTATCCGCCCACGCAGAAGCCCTCTACAGCACTGTTTCGTCACGGGGGGATCGCGAGGCACGGGGCTCGCTCTTGCCATCCTGCTCGCGAAGCGTGGTGCTCATGTCAGCATCGTCGCTCGCGACAACCCAAGGCTGGAGAAGGGTCTCGAGGAGCTTGAGGTACAGTACAGCCTTCCCTGTCTCCTATGCATACGCCGACGCGAAGATTCACGTTCTTACCCGCGTCGCCGTCCTCCTTCCTCGCAGCGCGTGCGCCAGGACCCGAAGCAAGTATTTCGCGCACACTCGTTTGCCGTGAACTCGGAAAAGGGGTCTGCTGCTGCCTTGCACGCCGCCGCTGAACCACATGGCGGGCGTTGTCCTGACGCGGTGTTCCTCTGTGCGGGCGCGTCGCGCCCGGGCTACTTCATCGACCAGACTGAGGAGTCGTTCAGGGCTGGCATCGAAATGACCCTGTGCGCGCAGGCGTTCACCGCCATGGTCAGTTCATTTTCGTAAATGCGCATACCGTTCACTTCACTGAGTCTTCCTCCCGGCCCCTCACCGACAGGCGGCGACGAAGGAAATGGTCAAACAGGGCGTCAAGGGCAAGATCGTCTTCGTCGCGTCTGTGCTCGGCCTGATGTCCTTCGTCGGCTACACCCCCTATTCACCAGGGAAGTTCGCCATCAGAGGTGAGTGCGCTGGCATGTGCTCGCGCACCTCTTGCAGAAGGGTTGACGCGCTGTCTCCTAGGCTTGGCTGAGGGCCTGCGCTCGGAGCTCCAGGTGTACGGCATTGACGTTCATATCGCGTTCCCAGCCACGATCTGTTCGCCTGGTCTGGACGAGGAGAACGCGGTGAAGCCGAAGATCACCCTCAAGGTCGAAGAGGCCGACAGCGGAAGTCCTCCCGCGGACATTGCGTTGGGTATCCTGCGAGGTGAGTGTGGGCAGGCAAGGTGCGTGCTGTGCGCTGGCTGATGGACTGTACGTCTCCGCCGCCACAGGCGTCCAGAAGGGCAGGTTCCACATCACGATGGACTTCTTGGGCGACGTCTTCCGTGCCACCGCGGCATGCTCCTCACCCCGCGCCAACCCGATGTCGGACATCCTGTATTGGCTCATCGGCTTCGTGGGTCCCTCCATCTTTTCTCGGCGCGGACGTGATGCTAATGTGTACACACGCCGCCCTTAGATCGGATTACCCTTCTGGCGGAGGTCCGTCGACGCACTCGTAATCGGACACCGGAAAGAACATCGTCAGTATTGCCACGACAAGGGCTACGTGCCCTGAAACATTCGTTTGATTTGAGCTTTGAAAAACGACTCGCGAGCCGCTTCGTTCAGGCTTCGCGCGGTCTGGACAGTAATTTATTTATCCTAATTTACTTGTAATGCAATGTTGTATACTCTACGATCCTTACTTACCACTGTGGTGCAGCAGGACGGAATCCAACACCTCCTCGAAGTCCGGGAACTCCGAAGCTTCCCATCCATCGAATTCGAAGCAGCCCGTCCGCCCACCGTTTCGGTAGATTGCGACACGCGCTGATGAGGCATCGCCCTTAAGCTTCAAATTCGCTTCGTCTGCCAGTGAACGGAAAGCTGAACCCATCCTGTGCCTCCCGATGACAAGATTATGAACGCAAACCCTGCATACGGCCCATGCTTACCACAGTTCCTGCTGGCTGCTCGGTGGGCAGCCCGGCACGCCCTGAAGCACTGCGCAGCCGCCTCAGCACCGCCGATCGAACCGCAGAAGCCTGATGCGGGGATTTTGGATTTGAACCTTGCGCTATCGAAGATGAACATGATGATGATGCTCCGCATCCTCCCCCTGTGGGGGAAGGTAGATGGCGTACCACCGTCGATGTCGAACTCCCTCTGGTGGTACCGGCCATCTACTAGTGGTGTGCTATCTCACTCGTCCGGTGCTCCGAGGCGCTGCTGTGGACTGCTCTCTTCCGAGTCGCCCGAGAGATTGAGATGTGTGCGCTCTCTGTGGTAACTTTCGAGAGGTCCGCGTGAATGGCCGGCTGCAGGGTCTAGGCTTTGCGAGATGCAGCTCGTACTTAGAACGGTTCTCGGCGCGAAACTTACTAGAGGCGTGAGCCTGGGAAACGCCCGCCGACCTTCGAGCTCCCAGCCTTTCACCTCGATTCCCCCGCTGCGTCTTTCCACTTCTCGTCATCTCCGGCTGGGGTCTTTCCGACGAGCACAGAGCCAGAATACTTATCGATGGAAATTTGGGAACACCACGTTTCCATCGGTAAGTGCTTTGTATCTGTGCGGTCTCCATGATTCGCCGAGTTCTTAACCCCATGAACGACTCGGAGGTAGCTTTTGGATCTCTCGAAGGGTTCATGCACAAAAGCGAGACTGACGTACCCAGTGGCAAGCCTCCATAATAGATCCCATTGCTTAGCCGCGAGCTCAAGGCAATGCTCGTAGCAGCCATCCATTGGCAGTAACTCATCACCGGACCCCTGGATCGTGGGCTGCACGACGCGAGTCCGGTGGAACCTGGAGAACCATCGGGAGTGCGAGTATAGTCGCACTCTGAAGGAGCTCAGATTCCTTTCTTCCCAGGTAAGTTTCGTATGTCGGTCAATGCTACACATCTTGGCCGATAGCACCTCAGGATGGTGGTCTCGGCACCCAGACCATACCTCATCTACAGCGAAGCCTAGCCGCGGACAGTCATTCAAGGATTGCGTTTACACTGCGATGTCGAGAGGCCGAAGATCGCGATACCAATCCTCGATCGGCTATAGTCTGCGACAGAAAGAAGTGGGGAGTCGGACCTATCCCTGTCGCGTTGCTCGTTTTGAGTGGGTACTAGATGATGGCGCCGAACATTCTAAATACGAACATTATACGCATTTTTAGAGCCCGACCGACCTACATCGCATAAATATCTGTCTTACGTCGTATCAGCATCCCATAGTAATACCATCATAAGGCCCGTCGTGGTCCGACTCGTCGCCCTCGAATATGTTCGGCACATCCCCCACAATGCACTCCTTGTTCGAATTGTCCTGGCCTGTCCGTCCCCCAACCCGCACATCAGCCCCTCCACACACCGGGTAGTACCACACGAAATGCTATGCACGACGCACCGGGGCAAGCGAGCCACGCGTTGGAGTCCTGGATGTGCACCTCGCCCGACGGGTGGTGGAACCCGAGGAACTTGCCGGGCAGGATCGGGATGATGTCCTCCTTGTTGTTCACGTGCGTGACCTGCACGGGCAGCCCGTCGACGAAGTTCGCCCACGCGTGGTCGCCGACGCGCGGCAGCCCGTACCCGACGAAGCGCGTCGTCACCCCCGGCAGGTTCAGGTGCACGAAGACCGCGTCGATGAGCGCGATCGCTGCGCCTGCATCGATGTTTTTTCCCGGGCGATAATGGATGATGATTGAATAATGCAATTCAATTGCAATTGATATGCGTTCGCACGTTTCGGTCAGCCTCTGCTCAGGAAGCGTCCCACGTTCCCTCCCTCGAGGCGCGAGCTCGGGGCCGAGTGGACGCTGGTGCTGGTGCTGAGACTGTACTGTACTCACCGAGCGAGTGGCCCGTCACCGTCACCTTCGTCGCGTTGTGCTGCGCGATCCCTGTCTTGACCGCGGCGAGCACGTCCGAGGCCGATCTGCGCGATTCGGCAGCGCGTTCCACGCGAAGTCAATGTATGCGCTCAGGAGCAAAGATCTTGGGAAGACCGACCTCGACTGCGACCCGGCGAAGCCACTGTGTACGCCAATGCTGCTGCTGATCCCGGGGAATAGCTCCGGGTCCAAGCTCTCGCGGATGATGTCGGCGTCCTCTATGATAGGAAGGCTGCAAAAGGCGAAGGCGGGGAGGACGACCTCGTAAGTTGACTGTTCGCCGCCGTGATACCACTGCACGAGAAGTGGGCTCACATTTTGCTCGTGTCCGTGCCCTGGTGCGCAACAATGATCTCGTCCAGAACCGGGTCGAACCCCACAAACCCTGTACATGCATGCCATGCGTATGCGTCCCTGCCAACGTCAGCGGACAGGATCGGGATTGCGAGGAGGGAGGTGGAACGACGACGCACAGAACTGGGTGAGGGCGCCGTCTCCGCCCGCCGCGATGGGCTCGAAAGAGGGGTTCGCCTGGCAGTTCGCGCCGCACGTCCACGTCCGCGTCACGTTCGGCGAGCAGAACGCCGTGCTCGCGTAGTGCGTGTACGGCCGGAACGCGGTGATCTGCGCCGTCGACAGCGCGGTTATTGCTGACGTGCTCTGCCGCCTCGCGAGTGCGTCGGCGGCGGGGATGGGGGTGGGCACTGCGGCACCCAGTGCGACGGGCAGGAGTGCCCCCGCGAGGAACGCGGCGGAGCCGATGGTCTTCAGGGAAGATGAGAAACCCATTGTCGGATAGAGTTGGGAAGCCTGGAGGGGGGAAAGGGCGGATGGAAGTGCCGCGGGGTGGGGGATCCGGGGTGCTGCGAGAGGGAGCCGAGGAGAAGAGAGCCCGCGATCGAGGAATCGGGAGAGCGCATATGTGCAGGTCTTATACTCCTGGAGGGACACTTCGCCCTGGACGAGGATCGCCGGCTGCGCTTTGTGCATCTGCAGGGCGGAAGACGCGAAGCCTGACCCAAGTGGTCGTATGTGGGCACCGCGGTGTCAGCGGTTGTTAGTTGGGAGAGCCCGGATAGGGACACTGAATCGCTTGGGCCGGTAGGCCCACGAACGTGGCGGTCGGATCACGATGGATGGGGGTGGCACGGCGCGCGGGTCGAGGGCAGCATGTGCAGCAAGGGTCTTCGTAGCGACACCCTGTTTCCTCGTTCTGGCAGGTGCGAGAGCGATCAGAGGAAGTATGACGCGAGCAGGAAGACGGACTACCCACGCAGTAAAAAAAGCACGGCCGCGCGTCGTGCCAGCCTTGACAGAGGAAATGCGTTCGGGTGCCAGTGTGCGGCGGTGGATGATGGACTGGTGCATGGATGTAGATGTAGACGGTAGTGTGCTTGCTCATCTCGTTGGTGGACAGACAGGTACCTGGTGTGCTGAGAATCTATATGGGAACGCGTCAGCTGAACGAGGACGAGCATGAGAGCGCTCAATAAGCAAGTCATGAACCCACGACGGACGGGCGAATCGGAACGGATGTAAAGCGGGTGAACATTCCGTCGTTGACGTCAGAACACAAGCTCAGGAGCCACAGAACCGCGATGCTTAGCTCCACGTCGGAGATCGTTTTTAAATGACCTGTTAAATTGGATGCTGCGTGAATTGAGAACGGGAGGGGGGAACAAAGAGGCTCACTGGCACTGCGGCACACGATTGCAAGCGTCGCTGTTGCCATTCACTCGTCGTCGTTCTGTTCTGTCAAGGCGTTTGGATCCGGTGAGAATCTGACATCATAACTCCGGCTATCGTCATCACCGGATGACTGAATTACCGAGGTCTATCAGGGCTGTCTGCCCCAGGTGTCTCTCTTGCCTGTCGCGGGACCGAGCTAGAAGCGCCGAAATCCCCGCACGAAGCCTTAACGTCAAGCGACGCATGCATCATCGACATGCCTGTGCCTGGTACTGAATGCTGGCACTTCTGACCAACTTCGTAAGCCATATCGGACTGCACTCTGGAGGGAAGAGCATGGCTGTCCCGTCACATGACATTAACACCCTATAAGCACACCTGCGTACGGCCCATTGTGATCAAAAATGTTGAAGTCCAGCACGAGATTAACGTCCCCGACGGTGCAGAACGGGCTGATGTTGTCGTGGCCTGTCTTGGCACGGTGGTCAGGGGGCGCCGCAGCACGGTCGCGAGAAAGCGCAGCAAACGCACCAGGGCAGTTCATCCACTGATTAAGCTCGTCTATATGTATTTCCCCGCTGATGTGGCGGTAGCCGAGGAGCCACAGGGGGAGGATGGGGACGAGGTCCTTCTTGTTGGCGATGTGATTGACTTCGAAGCCGAGCTTGTCGACATAGTCCACGAATGGCTCATAGCCAACCTGCACGGCAACTTTGAGCCTGGGACAGATGCAGGGGAAAGAGCGTTTTGGCGTACTCGGGGTAAACCATATCCGACATAGCGAACAGTCGCGTTGGGGAGCTGTAAATGCAGGAATACGGCGTCGAGTAGCGAAATCGCCGCTCCTGATGCAGGCCGACGATATAAGTCAAAATCGACAATCGGGGGAAGTGCAGAACGCACCGAGAGAATGGCCGGTAGTCGTGATCTTGGTCGTATTGAATTCTTGCATCGCGTTCTTGACAGCTGTCAAGACAAACTGAGATGTTCTGGGATGCAATTAGCTAGTGTGAAGCACGCGGGCTTGTCGAGACGTACTCTGCTTGAGCTATTGCAAAGCCATTGTGAACGACAGCGTCTAGCGGTATTCCAGGGAAGAGTTTAGGGTCTAAAGGGAGCGGCAATATGTCCAAATCCTCCAACACCGGAACGCTAAATGGAACCGTGAGCCACATAAAGTGATGCGGCGCTCCGTTAACCTACATGGTGAGCAAGTCTGTGCCCTGATGGGCGACGATGACCTCGTCGAGGTCGGGATCATACCCGACATACCCTGCAACCGCAGCGTTGAGAGGGACGCGGGTAAGCGATGAAACGGGAGGACGACTCACAAAACTGTACGAAAATGCCATCCCCTCCCGACGCGAGAGGTTTGAAGTTAGGATTGGCTTTACAGTTGTGGCCACAGCTCCAGTTGACGACGGTGATGGGGAGACAGTAGGCGGTGCTTGCGAAATGAGTGTATGGCCGGAACGGCGTGATCTGAGATTCAGGGAGTGAGGTGACTTTGCCAGTCGTGTCTCCATCTTGCCTCGGTAGGGACGAAGGAGCGGGTACGGCAAGGACTGCAGACGACACGGCGAAGAGCATGGCAGCCAGCGAGTAGATGGGAGCCATGGTATCGAGAGGAGCGAGTTCGCGCACTTGACGCTGCGTGTCGCGTGCGTCCAATGCCGTTTTAACCGGGCGTGCTCGGTTCCCGAAGGTCTAGGGGTGTGCACAGAGAGCTTGATAGACAGCATCGGGGTCAAGAAGCAGTAGGTTGGTATAGGAGAAGACGTAGACGAGAAGGATCGCCAGTCTAAAAAGCGCCGTCTAAAAATCTTACTGTACCCGACGCTCACAGGTGATGGGTAACTGTGGATTCCAGGAACGTCCATGAGTATCTGGAACGCTTGAGGGTGAATAGGGTACTTCACCTTGCCGTGACTTGCCTGGGGAGTGCGCAGTAGAAGTCAAAGTCGTTCGAACGACTACCTGACAGAGAAGGCGACGTTTGGGGTATCGTCCACATGCGCTGCCGGGTGGCTAACAAATGGTGATGACAGGGTCTCCATGCTTATGCCTGTTTGAAGTACATGCATGAGATGAAGGTTGGTTGTAGTAAGTGTAAGTTAAGGAGACAAGCTTCGGAGGTGTCGCAGTGCGCTCCTTGGCGACCGGATTTACCCGCGGCCTTCCGGGATTTGCCGGCCACTAGGACGAGCGCATGGCTCTGCTGCCTTTGCACACTCTGCTCTTTCTGTCTATTCTGTCTGCAACTAAAAGCTCGCTTTCTCCTCCTCAAAGCCCTCATTTTAGTGGACCAAGCCCCTGAATGGTTTGCAGATGCCTCTCAATCGCTCGCATGTACGATCCATGGGCCCTGGTCAGCCAGAATCAAGCTTCTAAATGTGTACAGTAAGACTTCTAGGCTTACAGAGTGCTTAGGACTGATTTTTGTCAGTAAATACATATGCGGAGGACAGCCCGCTCTCCACGTCCACTCGTTTTCCTCCCTCGTCTACAAACCGCCAAGCCGGACGGCCATCTGCCTGGTTTTCGGCCTGGTCACCAATAGTCCATTCTAAATGCTGGCATTCTGTCCTCTCTGCTAGGATATTTCGCCGCTGAACGTACCGTAAGTGTGCTTATATCTTCGGCTTCCTAGGAACACTCACGTCATAGTTCAGGTAAGTGTGGCCGCATCTCTCCGCCGAGGTCCTTTGATGTGTGTGTTTATCGTAGGATAATGTCAACCTCGCCTCGCTACCATGGTTCCGCGCGAGAGCGTGCACGTGCCAGGCCTCGTGTAGGACAGCTACAGCCTCGTGCGTGCCCACGTTCAACGTTCAATCCCCACCTCCTGGGGGCCGCGCCGATATACGGCCATTCCACCACGAACACTGTTGCTGTTCCGATGGAGACGGCGGAAGAGACGGATGCGCGCAGTTGTACCGCGGATTCATGGCATGTGAGTTGATCCACCGTCTTGTATGCGGATCCTCTCGAGAAGAAAATGTTTTGGCGGGTCTTGCATCGAAAGGCGCTATTGCAATTGGCCATCGCAGCGGATGTCGGTGACAGCCGTGAGACTGCCCAGCGGTCTGCTGTACGATCACAGCGTGCGCACGGGGCTATATTTTTCTATAGAGTGCAGAGAGCTTGCCTTCGAGCCCGCAATAAAGAGCCCTTTTTTAAATGGACGTCCGGGTTGGCACGACTCGCAGGGAAACGCCACGAAGCGTATAACCTTTTCGAGCCACCAACTCGGACGCGCACGCACGCTCTGACTGCTGAGTCCATCTTGTCATGTCGACGTGGACCAAATCATGATCGTTCGTTGTATGACAGATATGCTCACCCATCAGATGTTCTGTGTTGCCATATTATGCCATTATATTCTGCGCAAGATGATCCGAAGTTCGGTGCATGGCCCAGCTGCTGACTAGAGGCCGAATGAGATACATAAGACTGGCAAAACTCTTCTCGTCCCTATTCGCAACTCTTCGGCCTCGAACCCTATCGTCTTCACTCACACCATACCACTGCAGAAAAGACTGACCGGGTGGGTACGAGACCGACCCTCTTCCCCGTGACGTCGGAGATCTTTTTGGCATGCCGTCGTCCGGTGATGTTCTCTCCTTGCTTCTTTCGATGGCACGGCAACCTACTCGCCCCCGAGCCGCTGTGACTGTCAAGGACTCAGAGTGCGGGCGGGAGGAATGCTGCGCTCTGGCCTTGTTAACCATCAGCGTGGATGATAGATGAAATCGGCGGCGGGGTTCTTTCGCTGATTTCACGTTCTTTGTGCCTGCGCCGCCCCGCATCGCCAGTATCGCATCTGAATTCTGTTGCGCCCGGGCTTGTGTGAGCGCGGACGCAGGTGCTTGCTTCCATTCCTTTTCACTCCTCCAGGCTGATGCGACTGGGGCTCGATTCGTCCCGCCCGGGCTACGAGGAGGGTTGGGCCAATTTACTTACCAGTGTATGTATGGGGTGCTGTTCCTCAGTTGGCATCGATATTTCTTCTCGGAGATACACAGCCGTTATTGTACCCTTAAGCATTCGCGGAGCGGGCGATGGGCAGGCTGATCATAGATCCACGTGGCATGTGGAGTTGTAGATTCAAATGATTTCTGAGCGCAAGTCGGGCAACCAGTTACGACTGGCACTCTCGGCAGCTTCGTTCGAGTTCCCGATTACAAGCTGCCTGGATTTGAAGACAGTGGCCCTCAAAACAAAACTGACATCGTAACCGTCTAGGTCCCCTTGCAGCCCCTTGTTCTAAAAGTTGACCATTCCAAATTGCCCTCCGTGCTCCACCGGATTGCTGTTGGGCATTTCGACAGGTTTCACCGGTACATTCTGCCGAGTTTGCCTCGCACCTAGACCTCGTGTTACTGAGGTGTCATCTTTGGCAGATATGCCCGGGAGTTCAATATGGCCTTGCAGCACTGCCTCTGCACCGTCTGTCGCTTGTGCAGGCCATCGGCCAAGCAAAATCGTGCGACGATAGTTGCCAAAATCTCCGATCTTTTTCCACACGCGGGCGGGATCCCGTAAGTGCCCTGTCCCAACCCCGTCGTCTAGCCTTCCTCTTTTGCCTGCGGTCGCGCAACGCTGACGGGTCTTCGACTGCTCGCGCACAGTAGCCTTCCTGTGCCTCGCACATGGTGGTGCTTCTTGGATTCGATGCAGCTGCCCAGGCCTGCATTTCAGGGGTCGGACGGGGCTTCTGCCCGGCCCGCGCTGGTATCGCAATGCCGCGCAGGAGGGCGGCGTTGATACCACCCACGCAGTGGTGCTGGGCCGCTGCATCACGGCGTGCAGCTCTTCTTTGTTGTGGGCACCCTCTTCATCACTGTTCGGCTGTTTGCTTTGACTGCCTCGCGACAGCTTCTGACATGTTGTTTCTCTCCAGGCCAAGGCCTATTGCATATATGCCGGCTGTTCGGTCGAGAATGAAGCAACGTTTAAGAGACGAGGCACACGCCTGCTTGTTCTCCGCGTCGTCGCTCGCTTGTTTCCCTCTCGCTGACTCCGTCTTACACTCTCCTTTGCTTGCCTACTTCAACTCTAAATCCTCCACATCGTCGGATCGCCCAGCATCTTCTCTCTATCTCGGGACCCATCTTCCAATCCGAACGCGGATTACGGCTGTTAAGCAGGCGTCGACATGAACTCCTATTGGGATCTAGTTTTGCTCTGCGCGTACGCCGCCATCGTATGTGTTCGGAGCATGCTCGTCGGTACCCCACCGCACTGAAGTCGACTTTCCAGATGGCTCACCAAATATTCCGGCGATACGAGACCTACTCGGTCGTGTTTCACTCGATGATGCTCATTGGCCCGCCGGCAATTATTGGGGGCAGTGCTATGGACCATTGATTGTCTTCCTGTTGAAATGCCGGCCCCCAGGGTTCTCTCCCTCCTGTATGGCACGTACTTCGGCGTCCTCGGCGTGTCCGTCGTTGCCTACAGACTCGGCCCATGGCATCCCCTAGCAAGCTTCCCCGGCCCGGTGGCATTCAGGACTTCCAAGCTGTGGATGGCGACGTGTGCTGCAGCGGGGCGTGAGTGCTTTGTGGTCAAGGCGCTGCACGAGGAGTATGGCGATGTCGTTCGAACCGGTGAGTGCTGCGCCGGAGGTGCGAGCTTGGGAACATCGCTGACAGCGTCCATGTGCTCGCATATGCGCTGTGCATGTACTGCCACTGCATACAGGGCCGAACGAGCTGTCGATCCGGGATCCGTCGCTCGTCAGCTGCATAATGGGCGCTGCGGGCTTGCAGAAGGGACCCAGTGCGTGCGCCTGTCTTTTTTTGGCAATCTAACGATTTGCGTGCGCGCGATTGACGGCTGTGATGGCGGATCGACAGATTATCTGGGCATGACCCTCACGCACGACGGGCTTCCCATGGTGGGCATCCAGGACCTCGACGAGCACTTGCGGAGACGGCGGTCGTGGAACCGAGGGCTGAACTCTGCGGCGCTGAAGGAATACGAACCGCTGATGGCGGGCAGGGTTGCCGAACTGGCCAGGCTGCTTTCAACATCGCAGGACAAGGTCATTCAACTCGATGACCAGTTCGCCCAAATCTCGTAAGCACGATTGTGTTAACGCGTATGTGCTTCACTCACGCTCCTTGCAAGCCACAAAATCATGAGCGATATGGCGTAAGTAGGCTTAGCTAATGCACTTCCTTCATCGGCTCATACTTCTGCTGGCAGTTTTGGAGAGAACTCAAAGATCATGGAAGGAGACCAAAAGAAATTCTGGGCCCAGCTCGACTCTGGTGTTATGTATGTTGGCTCATCTTTGCGTTTCATCTATTCGTAGCTCAATTCGAACGCCATGCTCAGCTTCGCGGCTTTCTTTTCGCATGTTCCATGGTTAGGTTTCTACGCCATGCTCATACCCCTTGTTGCCGGCCCACTTCAGGCCTTCCTTGGTCGCTGCAGAGAGTTCGCGATCAAGCGAATGCTCCAGGGCTCGGAGAAGCGCGATCTCTTCTACTACTTGGTATGTCTTTATTTGAGCCCGCCCTGTTTCACTCAAGCTTTAACGTCTGGCAAGAACCACGAAGACCAACCAAATACACCTTCTCCACCGATCCACCAGCTGGTTGACGACGGTGTCCTAGCAATCGTGGCAGGCTCGGATACCACCTCGACCGCCATTACCAGCTTTTTCTATTGCCTCCTTACGCATCCGGAAATCTACGCCACCCTCTTGCAAGAAGTCGACAAATGCTACTCCGACGGGGAAACTACGCTGAGCACGGCACGCCATGGACAACTGCCATACATGGATGCGATAATGTGCGGCGCTCTTCTATACCTCTCAGTCCCCTACCACAGCTGATGCATTCATCGCAGCAATGAATCGCTGCGTGTCTTCCCTCCAGCCCCGAACGGCAGTCTGAGGCAAGTGCCCCGTGACGCGCAAGGAATCCACGCTGGGAACATGTGCGTATACGTATAGTGCTATACCTTGCAACTCCCTAAGCATTTGCTAATCTCCGCGCTGTCCATCGGAAGCTTCATCCCTCCCGGCACCGCCGTCTGCTGCCATCTCTACTCGATGCACCTCGACCCCCGCAACTTCTCGTACCCAGAGGTCTTCTGGCCTGAACGGTGGCTCCTCGCCTCCGGAAAAATCTCCTCTGCAACACTACCACGACACGCCGGGTGCGATTCGGAGAAGGGACACGCTGGGGGCCCCGTGGGCTCCTTTGATGCGTCCGCGCTCACCCACAACGAGATCGCGTTCATGCCATTCTCGTACGGGCCCATGAACTGCGTGGGCAAGAACCTCGCATTGGCCGAGATCCGGATGGTCGCGTGCACCCTGCTGCGGCAGTTCGACTTCAGGCTGCAGGACGGGTGGGACCCCGCGGAGTACAGGCGGGGCTTCAAGGACTACGGGATCGCGACGCGCCCCAGGCTGCCGGTCACGATCACACGCAGGAGGTAATTTATAGGACAGTCTACCATTCGTGTATTTTCGCGCTCGCAATTCGGGGACTTTGGCTTGCTGCTACGCCACGCGACGGGCGAGTCGCTTCGGTATGCATTGGGACGCTGTAGATCTAGTATTGAACACTCGCAATCCACATCCACGGTGTACCTGCATGCCCCTCCAGGAATCAAACGCTAATTCTTCTTCTGCGTCCTTCTAGCAACCGGGGTATCTGCATGCGTGACGCGCTTTCATGGCCATGGAGCTGATAGAGCCACCCCATTGCCGCCTCCGTCAGCAGAACCGGAGAATCAGGCCTCAGGTCGGAGTAGCGGTGGACGCAATGTCAGCATCCTCAGGCGACTGCTCCAGACCTAAGACTAACACGGACGCCTGCCGAACATACTCTGGCGTAACTCTGCAGGCCGCTCGCAGCGCCAACGTTGGCAGCGGTCCGCGCCGTCTAACTGTGACACCACCGCAGACCGAACTCGAGCCACAAGATGGAGTCCGGATGCCCGCACAACGCTCACGACTGCTCGCCGGTGTCAATGAGGACGTGCGACACAAATGCCCGGTGCGGAATCGCCGGTCGGGCACGGATCGGCGAGAACAACGCAAGTGCAATGATTGGCAGCCCGCTTGTGCTTCGAGTTCGAGGAGGCTAAGCAGGCAGCTGGGAGGCGACGACGGATGGCTGCCATGGGGAGCGTACATCGTACGCTGCCCCGGATACGCGAGAAGATGGCGCCCCTGCTACGCGCGGGCGTGAGCATGCCAGATAGCCTTCCATAGGTGGAGGAAGGGCGCATGCACGCGAAATCGATCCGAATCGACTGTTCTCGGGCGATGGAGGCGCGCGGGAGGGACTGCACGTGCGAACCGTGCAAAGATAGAGCAACGGGGGCGAAACCGATCTTCATGGAGCACATGCGCACGCAGATACGCGTAGAGCTAGTCGGACCGTGCACCGGGACGCGAAGTTTTGGAGAAGTTGGCGAGCATGAGCATCCGCGGCTCTGCGGATATCTGTCGCCACGAGATGATCTTCATCGAGCCGATACAGGTAATACCAACGCCAGAAAACTGGCTGGACCACACCGTAGTGCACAGGTACGAGCGAATGACTGAGAAAGAGGGCGAGAGAGGCTTGCTGTCAGCCTCAAGTTGACAACGAGCAGGCTGAGGCAACCGCCGTCTGACTATTTCCACTTACAAAAGCGCGCGGAGATGCGGGATAGACGACGTCTGGACGCGTCCATGACGGAACTCCGGTCAGGAGCGCCGGTCCAGGTTCCAACAAGGATGAAGATGGGCCGAGGAACAGCCCACGCGTTGCCCGCTGCCGCAAGGTGTGGTCGCCAGCAGGAGTGATGCCATCGGAGAATGTGTCGTCAAATGTGAGCTGTCGCGCAATATATGGTCTACAAATGTGATGTGTGGAGAAATGCTGAGGGGTGACGCGTTGCGCGAAGTGAACATGGGATATGGTGGGTGAGTCGGTGTATGTATGATGTAAGATATTGGTCCAGGATTCGAGAAGGAAACAAGATGCGTGGAGGATGCTGCTCGCATCATGCAGCGATGTGGCGTGGCACCCATTCGGTTTGCATCGGTGGAGGAGCTGAGGGAGAACGAGAAGACGGGTGATTCGGAGGGAGGGACGCCAAGGGACACGGAGCCAAGACGTCAGCCAGAGGTCATGCATGGGGCGTCGGCTGTTGGATGGGCATTTGGACTTGGCCGTTGCCGTCCTAGAGCGGGGACGAGCAAGTAAGCGATGCGAGACAGCGTGCGAGTGACAACGGAAGATGACGTACCAGACGCGCTTTCTTAATCGGTCGCGGCCGCACGCCAGCAGTCCCTGCTTTCGTCCCCCGGAGCTCAGACTTCGCGCCGTCCTGGCCGTAGCCTCCTTGCGAGACGTTGCCGGATATCTGCAAACCAGTGTCCTCCCGCTCTCGCTTGACACCGCGTATGGCAGGTGTAGGCTGCTGCTGAGGCACTGGTGTGGAGACAGATTGTGGCGTCCCGATACCGACGGGGGTGAGCCCGCGGGCTTGTGATGGCTGCTGCAGTGGAGGTGGTGGCTTCGGCACACCCGGCTGAGGTGTTGATGTTCGAGGTGGCGCCACGCCAGGGGTTGCGGGGTGTCCGGACGGTGTATTCGGCGCTGCCGCAGCTTGTACGAGACTCTGGCCCTGTGCCTTGGCAAGCTTTTTGAGCTCTTTCTGAGGGTGAAAAGCCAGGTCGATGGTTGCGATGCATGAATGGATGTACAGACATGGTGCGAAGGTGTGCACAAACGGCCGGTGGGTGGATATTCATCGGGGTCGCATGAGCAAAAAGGTGAGAAGACGCAAGCAGCTTGAAAGAAACATACCCGTCTCTTCCGGTCTTCTCGTGCCTGCGAGGACTCTGCGACTAATGTATGGATATTCCACTAACGGCGAGGTTGGACGTTCAAGAGGACGTATGTGAAGACAAAGGAAGTACGCACGCCTTTGAGCCCCTCCATGCTCATCGCGAACGCCTGCTGCTGGGTAGCGACACTGAACTCCTCAATCTGCATCTTCTGTTTTGGTGGGACCATCATCAGGGTCTGAAGGAAATCGTCCTTCTTCATGGAGTGTTTGCCTGTGGTTGTGGAGTCGCATCGTGTGGCGGGTGGGTGTTGGAGGAGAAAAGAACGCACCGGGAACAGACTTGATCAAATGCTTATAGTTCTTAAACTTCTTTTCTCCCTTTGCCCCGTCGTCCTCATCTCCATCGTTGGCAGCCGCTGGTGTGGGGGCCAGCGGGAGATGACGCAGGTGCATCGCGGGCGACGATTTCCTTGCCTTTCCCCTTGTCTGTGGCACTGGGCTGGCCGACGGGCGGAGCAAAGGGACGGACATATTTGTCGTAGGCAGGAAGGAGGTCGAAACGCTGGATGAGGTCTTCTGTGCTTCTGAGGTAAGGAGGTCGTCGTGGAGGGCCTGGAGGCGGCGCGAGGTCAGCGAGATCAGGACGGCAAGTTTGAAGCAGAAGTGATGGACCTGGAGGCGGGAGAAAGAGAGGCGGGAGGTCTGGCATTGACGAGGGACCCGCAACGGCATTTGGGTGTAGTGGATAGGGGGATGTATGCTGCTCGTCGCGGTCCATGACGGCGACGACGACAAGCGTGAAGGCAAGAGGCGGCGCCGACCGGCGCGGTCAGCTCACGCCCCAAACCGCCCATTTCAAACTCAGTGGTTCGTTTTCTCCCAGCTAAGCCGAACCAAGCGATGGTGTTTAAAAAGGTGCGATATCTGTCCTTGTCTCGCTGGTTCACTTAGTTATAAGGTAAGTTCAACTCTGAGGCTCGAAGGATCCCGTAATGGCTCTTATAATACCAGCATCTGGGAGCCAATCTCGCGCCGGACGACCCGCCACAGGACTCGGACTCCTCATGGCCCTCTTCCCCACATTCCCCACGTCCCTCCTTATCCCTCTCCTTCCACCTCTCCTCGCCGTCCATGGCGGGCCCCTCCTCGTACCAGGCGGTCGACGCCGTCGTCTCCTCTAATTTCTCCATCTATTCTCCTTCCGTCTCGCGCCCACCAGCCTCCGATCGTCCTTCCGTTCCCGCTCACCTTTCGGCTAGTGGAACGAACAGAGTCAGTGGACCACCACCCGACTGCATATCCGAGAGGGAGCCTCTACTTGGTAGCGAGGGCTCTAAGCGGAAGCCATTCTATCGACCAAGACCGCTATGGTACGTGTCTGCTGTCCCCAACGTTGTCCAAAGTGGCGTCCGAGTCATTATTGCTGGTCGGCCGACGGTCCGCAGCTTATCGCGTCGTGTCTTATATCTGCACTCGTATCCCGAGGACATACGGAGACACTTGTTTCAACGTTTCTCTTCGCTGGCCTTCATGGTCAGGACTGTGCGAGTGCCGGGCGCATGTTACGCCAACCTTATGAAGTCGGCGGAGAGAAACGTAGGATTCTGTGTTCTCCGTGTTGTGTTCTATATCACAGATGTTCCGCAATCTACGTCGTCCTTTTGCACGTCTAAAGGTATTTTCCTCTCGGCGTAGCATGGGCACTGAAACCTTCGGCATGCGTCCCCTTATCTACGTGCTTACTAAAACATGGGCGAGGCTCTCGGGCGCAAGGGTGACAAATGTCATAGTCGATTGCATAGCATCAGGACGCCTCCCAACTGCACATCAGGTCTGGTGAGAAGATTGCCTCCTCTTCTCATCATTTGGAGTCGGGGCGAGTGAAGCAGTGGGTGACTTCGTCTATGAAGCCACACGCAATATTTCATTTTCCCTCGCGCAGTGTGGTCGACACATCCTTGTGTGTAGTGTTCGGACCGACGGAAATGCACACAGAACGGAGCGACGTGGAATTGGGAGGAAGGGCGGGCCATGTTTCCCAACGCCTGTTAAAGACCACTTCTCAACCTACTTGCCGGTTAGAGGATTCTTTCATTCTCGTGACTGGTCTATTCTCGTCTCTTATAGCTGTCTCAACACGGTTGGTTTTGTGATACGGTCTTCCTTCGAATGTCTCCTTTCACTTCGATCTAATTTCATATCGCATCGCAAATACTGAGCAGATTGCCAGGCTGGTCCCATTCGCAATCGTAGCCTCGCTCGTAGTAAGTTCTCAGCTTCTTTCTCGAGTTCTGTCTATCTCATATTTCGTAGCGCGGCATGACGATCGCGCCTCGTGTGCAAGTCTTCACCCAGATATCATGCAACGCCGTATACGGGCATGATGTGTACGACCATACGAAGTCAAATACGACCACAGTCGGCGCATTTCACCATCCCAACTCATATGACACTCGTTTTACTTCCCGCAATCCTGTCGTATCCTCCTCACAACCATTAGAGGTCGATTTCTCCCCGGCCTATGGCCTGATACCTTCTGAGCAACCATACCCACCGCCTGACGACGATGACGACGAACCCGATCCCCGTCGACCGCCTTCTGAGCGTTGCCTGAAAGACCCGGCTGTGCAAGCACAAGCAGCACGACTCCAGACCATCATGACGACAACTATGGGCGCTCTCTCCGCATTCACAACCTTCTGGTGGGGCAGCTTTGGGGAGACCCACGGACGGACCAAGGTTCTTGCCGCCTCTACGTTCGGCCTGTTAATGACGTTAGTACTTCACGCGCTTTCGTATTCTCAACCTCGGTCTAACCTATGGGCCACAGAGATTTGATGTTCATTCTGGTGTCGACTCCCCATAGCATCTTCGCGGCCCATGGACACAAGCTGTTGGTTATATCCCCGATCATTGAGGGGCTGTTCGGAGGGTGGGCCACCCTCCAGGCCACGACGTCTGCGTACGTCTCGGACTGCACCTCCGACGGCTCGCGCGCCGCCATATTCTCGCGCTTTACGGGCGTGTTCTACTTCGGCTTCGCCCTCGGGCCCACTATCGGAGCGTTCTTGATCCGTCACCCCCTCTTCCCAGTTGTTTCGCCCGCCGCTGGCGTGCACAACGGCGCCCCCACCGTGACCTCGGTGTTCTACGTTGCAGCGATTGGGTCGTTCATCAACTTCCTTCTTGCGTTGTTCTTGTTCCCCGAGTCGCTGCACAAGAAGAAGGCGAAGGCGGCCGCCTCTCCCTCCCTCGTAACCCAACCGTTGTCGGAGGCGCCGCCGACGATGCTTGAGCGTCTCATCAGCCCTTACCGCTTCTTCATGCCGAAGACCATCACCACTCCGAACGGGGTCAAGCACAAGGACTGGAGCATGACACTGCTCGCCGCGGTCTTCTTTGGCCACTTGTTATCTTTGGTCAGTGCGTGACGTTCCGCAGAAGAGCAAGTCTAATTTTCCGTTTCTTTTACAGGGATTGTTCCAGCTGAAGTACCTCTACGCCGAGCATATCTACGGCTGGAGCGCTGAGAAGGTCGGTCGCCGCACCTACGATGACGATTGCTCCAGCTAATTTCTATCACAGCTGAGCTACTATATCTCGTTCATGGGATCGTCCCGGGCATTGCATCTGCTTTTCATCCTTCCTTGTGAGTTAACACTGACTTCTTATGAGCCACAAATGAGGACTGACACCCTCGAAAGTCTTGATCGCAACATTCAAACCGGCGAAGCCCGTCCCCGTCCCCGGCCACCCAGTGACCCCTGCCGCAGCGAACGCTGCGCTCGCCGAGGCGATGCGATTTGACAAGGCCCTCATTGCAGGCTCCCTCTTCCTAGACCTGCTCTCGCATTCACTTGTATCGCTCTCTCCGACCGACTACGGCCCTTATTCCGGGCAGGCCCTGTTCGTCGGCGCGACGATGTTGAGCGGCTTCGGCTCGGGCCTCATTCCTGCCGTCAACAGCCTCGCCTTGTGTGTCACGCAGTCGCGCGGCGAGACCGACACCGGAAAGATGTTTGCTGCGTTCTCTCTCCTCCAGGCCATCGGGCAGACCGTCGTCGGGGTACGTCGCTCTCACTTGACCCGCGCTCTCCAGTCCGCGTGCATCTCACTAACTTCACCATGTCCCTGTCTGTACCCTGTAGCCGGTGATGTTCGGCATCATCTACAGCAAGACCGTCGCGACGTTCCCGAAGACGATCTTCGTCGTCGCAGGCTCGCTGGTCCTCGCCTCCCTCGTCGTCCTGCTCCTCCTCCGCCCCGACGCGCTCGTCCACCCGCGCCGCAAGGGCAAGCGCGTGGGGGGCAGCCTGAGCGCCCTCGAGGCGCGCGTCGAGAGCCCGCGCGGGCGGTCGCGCAAGAACAAGGACATAAGGCAGCCGAGCCTCGACTTCAACGGCATCCAGATACCGCCCGAGCTTCGCGCGGCCCGGGGCCAGCTTGGGGGGCGGTCGTACGGCGCGACAAGCTCGGGCTCGGGCTCGGGTTCGGGCTCGAGCTTGGTGTGCACGTCAGGCTCCGGCTCGTCGTCCCACCATCCATCGTCGTGAGCGCTGAGCGCTGAGCGTTCCGCGCGCCAGCACCAGTCCTAGCATCGTTCCAGTGTAAGTATATAGTTGATTGATCTGTGTGTGTTGCATGTGTTCTCGAGTTACGGTTACGAGCATCTATCCGCATGTTTACCAGCTCCCAGTTACCAGTTACCAGTTACCCGTTACCCGTTACCACTCGTTTTAGCATTAGAGCACGATTTCATAGAGGCTACGTTGTCATGCTCGCATATAATCGTCCGTATTCTATGTATACTAGAATTGCATCGGGAGAGGGGGGCATTGGGAGGAGAGTCTTGTCGTCGTGGTAGAGCTGCATATCGGTGGATGTCCTGCGTGGAACGTGGAATGTATTTATTGATACGGAGGATTCTGATTCTGAACGACTTTGTGCGAACGTCCGGGGTGCCCATCGTACATTATTGTCTTGTGTGTGGCGATCCAGGGTCATCGAGTTCCATGCTAAGAAACTACAAGACCGTCGAGACAGCTTGTAGCATCCGAATTCGAAGGCCGTGCCAGTGGAGCACTCTGAACCTCGATTGAACGTCCGTCTCTATTACCTTGAAATACAGCAAGATTTTACACGTACGTGAATGCTTCTGTTGGTAACTTTCACACTTGAACAATCTGAGTCCTAAATAGATAGTCCTATTTTAATTTTTGAACTCAGAGAGAAGGGATTATTAAAGTCTGATATTCCTGAAAACGTTGTTAGTAACCTCTTTGAACCGACGACAGCAAACGACTATGCTCCCTGCTGCTTTTAAATGCTGGCTTGCCGGGTGCTCGCACGATTTTCCCTTGGTCTGACGGAAATTGGATCGGAGGACTGTCCCTGCTATGTTCCAAGAACCTCGTCGCTCTGGACCACCGAATTCTGATTGATTCTATCGCCCACGAAGACGGCCCGGACTCGAACGTTGCTGATGGGATGGATCCAAGATGGACCCGGCTTTGGGAGCACGGCGCCAGGCTAGTGCTAAGCGGAACAGGCCCCAGATGACATTTTGGTACGTATTATATACACAGACTGCGGTGGCGGCCGAACGCCACAGCCCAACACTTCCTCTTCGTCAATTTCCAGCGATCGGACGGTATGTCATCGGACTCTGGCCGGCACCCCAAAGCTCGCGTTCGCGCGGCCGTCCCCACAGAACTGGAGGACATCACGCGTGCGTCCTGACTCGCGCGTTCGTCAATGACCCTGCGATGAACTGGTTTGGTGGTGTCAAGGAGCCGGTCAGGGACCTCGACAACCCCGGCACTCGATCCGAGCAGAAGACCGTGCGGAACCAGAATTGGTTCCAGAGGGCAGCGGTCAAAGCCACCTTCCTCATCAATGGGTTCATCGACGTCGTGGTCATACCAGGCTCCTCTGAGAGCAAGGGAGACAAGGAGGAAATCGTGGCGGTCGCAATCTGGTTTCCCTCCTGGGGAGTCTCTAGATCTGCCTCCCGTAACTTTCGTCCGTGCTGGTTTGCTTAGAGTGATTTGGGGATGGGGCTTCACTGGTGGCAAGGTGAGTGCTGTCGGCGTGCTGTCGCTCTGTACACGAACTGATATTGGACGTGATGCCAGAGGATGTTGGTGGACTTCTCGCCGGCAATTGAGGACTCTCTTGCCAAGTCATTCAAGGGTCGCGGGCTTAACCGCCAGGACTCCTGGTACTTGATGGAAATCGTAGTTGACCCCGTGCATCAAGGCAAAGGTAAACTTCTCATGTCCTCCCAGTGACCTGGGTCGCCCACTCTGAGTCTACGCGCCAGGGTATACCACCATGTTGATGGACGCCGGCTTCCAGCGAACAACTCCAAAGCCAGTACACCTGGAGGCGACGAAAGCACGAACGCGCGACATATACGCCCATTATGGATTTGAGGTACGTTTGAGATGTCGCTTGGCTTTACGCTCACTGACAGTCTCGATAGATCGACGAGGAGCACCGGTTCGGGGTTGGGGCAGTTGATATGAACGGCCTGAAAGCTCGGGGTGACGCTGCCACAGGATATCCCGAGTGGGTAATGACGAAGGTGAGGGCATGAAAACCGTTAATCGTCCTGCTTACCATCCAAATGTTGCTCATGATCGTTGCAGTGGGTAACATAATACCGATACTCATCGTTTATAGCCCAGCCTCCGTAGTCTCCGGCGATGGGCTGGCATGATCATCTGGGCACTAATACAGACTCTGGTGGCATCGACTTGCATACCATCAGACACGTTGGGTAGATCTTCGCCTATGTGCCCACGCATGGAGGCAGAGTCGAGTCTGGAATGGTGGAGTGCGCAGTGCTTAGGGCCACCCGCTGTCGACACCGTCGTACTGAATCAGATCTGTACTCCCCACGCGGTAAGAATCCTGGCCTATGTGGACTTCGCGGTGAATGCCGACCTGGACGGAAGCTTCTTGGGGTTAAGAACAGTCCGTTATGGGCATCTCACAGACTCTACCGTCTGTGAGCCGTACATATTGAAGCATGAGGGTGAGAAGCGCAGAGGTACGCAGTGCCTGCCATGATTCACCGACTTTCACATGCGTCTCAATTCAAGGATGGTGAGGAAGTCTACTACGAAAGAGCGTCCTGCATTAATGCAAAGTAAGTATCGTCAAGTACAACAAGCACTAGTATATTTTTACGAACGTTTCCTTCTTGCAGGTCCCGGTCAACAGCCCCACAAGAGCGATTCACCACTGGTCACACACGATTTCATACACGATTGCATACCCTCATAGTCTCGGCCGGACAGGTGGAATCCGCGGCTGAACGTTCTGCGCCTGCATGGTCGTCGCCCATTGGAGCATGCGAGTCACCAACTCCACAAGCTCCTCCGGCTCGTTCGCAGCGTGGACGACCACCCGGATGCGCTCCTCCCCGCGCGGCACCGCGGGATACGGCACGGACGTGCAGGCGTATCCAAATCGGCGGAGGTGCGCCGCAAGCGCTGTCGGGTGCTCTGTGAGGATCGGGAAGATGGGGCTGACGACATCCCTCGGGAAGTCCGCTGGTGCGCGGGGGGTGCGGAGCGAGAGGAGGGATGGCGGGACGGCCTTGAGCCCTTCGTCCAGGAGGCGGCGGAAGTATTCGGAGATGCGGCGCAGACGTTCTCGTCCCTAGCGAGACACGAGATGAGTGACCGTTAATTCCTGCGAGGAGAAGCAGTGAATCTGATGGTGCAGACCTCGTCGCCAGCACGGCTCTGGATGTGGTCGAACGACGCGTTCAGGATGCAGATCGACGCGCCTGGCATCGACGTGGAGAAAATGAAGGGCCGGCCGTAGTTGATGATGTAATGCCGGACAATAGTGGAGGTAAGAAGCACGGCTGCGAGGGGTCCAAGGTTAGCACGCTGCACGGATTTCTGGGAGCACTCGGCATTCCGTACGCACCACCGCTAGCAGCGCGCGCCTTGCCGAACGTGTGAAGGACAGTGTCGACTTGGCCAGTCAAACCAAGCTCGGCGACGAGTCCCCGACCCTGCGGCCCGTAGATCCCAGTGGAATGCGCTTCGTCGATCATGATGTGGCGGCAGTCCCGGGGAACAAGCTCATCCGTGACCCGGACGATCTCGCGGAGGGGCGCGAAGTCCCCGTCCATGCTGTACAGGCCCTCGAGCGCGATAAAGACCGTGGCTCTATGCCCAGCGATCGTCGGACGCGCTTCGAGGACGCGCAGGAGGCATTCGCGGAACGAGTCGATGGAATTGTGCTTGAAGGGGTGTAAGGCGTCTTTCGCGCGGCACTCCGCCATGCCGTCGAGCGTAGAAGCATGGACAAGCTCGTCGAAGATGATCGCATCGCCGGCCTGTGGGATGGATCGCCAGAACGCGACGTTCGCGTCGTACCCCGAGTTGCAGAGGAGCGCCGCGGGGGCACCGAAGAAGTCCTTCATGCGGGACTCAAACGCGACGTGGGCGGAGGCGTTGCCATTCAGCACTCGCGAACCACCACTGCCAAGGATGAGGTCCGCCTCCGAAAGTTTCTCCAACACTGCAGCGCGTAGGGCGGGGTCGCGAGTGAGGGAGAGGTAGTCATTGGAGAACAGGTCGGGCGCGCCGAGCGGGGTTTCGTCTAACAGGTCTAGCGTGGGGATTGACCGTTTTTGACGTAATGCGATAGCCTGGCTGAGAGCTGTTGCCAAAGGGCCGGAGGACATGACCAGTCTAAACGCGAGCAGAGTCAAGAATGAGTTGTCAATGTTGAGGCCGAGCGATTATACTTATGGTAATCTCAGACACACCTGCTCCCTGAGACACGAGGCTCCGGCTGTCCAAAGCCAGAGGCACCACTAGTCTCGGTTCCAGAAGTTTTGGCGTTTGCGAAGACAGTCGTTCGCACTGCCAAAACGTCTGGTGCATTTCGGGCTCGGCAAGGACCTTCGTGACATCAGGTCACAGCACGTGGGATTAGGTAATTCGCCTGCTTACACAAGAGGCGGTGGGGGTGTACCTGTTACTTGCTTTTATGCTTCTCCAATGAGAGCTTAGAGCCTTGATGCTGAAAGTAAATGACTCGCGATGCAAAATACCAACAGACTCTCTTGAGCTAATCGCGCTTGTCCCCATTTTGCCCCGCGACCTGGCCTAGGCGAGCGCTTCCTAAGCGCGCGCCGTATTAGTGGCTGTAAGTAGTTGCCAGGCAAGCAGAATCGCAACCCCGCTGTGCAGGCTCACCGCCATCGCGGTTTCGAATCATAACCGTTCGCATAGACTCCAAAACCCTACCCGTCCTGGCCCGAGGATACCAATGTCGTTGCCGCGTCCGTAGTGACTGAGGTCACGTCCTGCCTTCGGATGTGACCCGATGTGACCCGAAGTCACGAATGTCCTTGCCGAGCACGAAATGCACCAGACGTTCTACAGGTCTCTCTGCACCGGCGCTCACAAATCCCTCCCAGATTCCTCTCCCGATCCCCCCATCAACGCTCCTTCCCAATTCGATATCCCCTCCCTCTCGCACCACTGAGCGTAGCGAAGTCGTGAGAGCCGGTGCAGAGAGATCCTGTAGAACGTCTGGAGCCGAGACTAAGGCACCACATAAATGACGAACGTTGATGGTGCGCTAAAGGATATCCACAAATGAGAGCCGATAACGCCTCGCTATCGGGTATGCGACGTTATGCGACCATGGTTGCGCAGGCTCTCATGCTTTTTATGTAGAGCTTGATCGCTTTATGCCTGTCTGGGACTGATGACCCATTGGGGCGAGTAAAAAGAATCCTCGCAACGATAACATGATGACACCTCCGCGACCTCCACCACTCACCTTGCAACTGGCTGACCGTGACGTGTCAAAGAAGCAACTTTCTGGAGATGTGCTAAACTAACAACACATTAAAATGACAGTTGAGCATATTGAAGAGACATGGGCGAATTAGCATGGAGGACTTCAAGCCAGGACGGCCGGAAGCCACTGGCGAGGGAGTGGGGGTCATCAAATTCACATTAGTGCGGTTCCTCGTTATATAATAAGTAGCGGGGCTGCAAGCCGACAGCACTGACAGCCCTGGGCCAACCTGCAAATGGGACGCGACGTTGATCAGCAGCCCTGATCGACGACGGGTGTTCAAGACCCTGGTCCGGCACCATGGCATCGGTTAGCGATCGCCGTTGAACGAAACGACATTTGGGGATGACGACATATTCCTACCCGGGACCTCCGACCCTTCGCCTGTGATAGTCGCGCGATAAGCTACCATCGCAGGAAGGTCCTCGGTAAGTACGTATGTATAATCGGACGGAAGCTGTCCCACGAGAAAGCACATATCAACGGTCCACCGTCCATTAGAAGCAAGGATCGCCATGCCCTAACGTTCCTCGTCCTGCTGCAGAGTGGCAACATCAACGCATCAACTTGACGGCTGCGCGAGGACAAAGCCATCCCCCAACGCCGACCCATACGATACTTACGACGTCATGCCCTCTTCTGTGTTCCCCCTTTCAAAAGCGTACTTCGTGGCTCTGTTTTGCGAAGCCATCCTCCACGGTAGGCCTGTCCGGATTTGTCCTCCTCTGGGTATCGTTCAGAACTGAATTGCACAACAGGCTTCTTCACAGCGCTGGCCGCTGGTGCGGTTTACCTTCTAATGTAAGTCCGGACAGTCGACTCGGTGGTGCTTCCGTCGACTCTCGAGCGATCTGACCTAGAGATAAAGCCAGAAGCGGGCTAAGCAGAAGAGACGGGGGGAGAGGGATACCAGGCCGAATACGGTTATGCTAGTCCTGACGGTGCTGATGTACAGTCTTTCGACAGTACACATAGCGCTCTCCTTCCGACAGAACGAGATCGCGTTCTTCAACCAGCATGCTGCCGACGGTGGATTGAGCATCCTCAACGACCAGGGGAACCCAATCGTCTTCGTCCAGATTGCTGTCGAAGTGATCAATGTGAGTGCGGGCATTCCGTTTGCATGTCTTCTGGTCAATCGCCCGCATGCACTGCTAACTCTAATGATTAGTGTCTTCTTGGCGTACGTGGCTGCCTCAGTTCAACGGTTCTTGTCCCAACTGTTGATCTCAGGACGCGATCGTGGCCTGGAGGGTCTGGGTGCTCTGGGGTAGGAATTACCACATCATCCTCCCTCCGATATCGTGCATCCTCGGTGGCCTGAGTACGTACCAAGTTGATGAGAGCTGAAACAAGCAGACTCAAGTCGACGTAAACTCTTTCTAGTTTCAGGGATTGGAATGGTCCACGCATTTGCCGTCTCTCCACCGGGCGAGGAGGTGTACAACGACAACATTACCGACTGGTTTTTGTCCTTCGGTGCATTCACGTGTGTCTCCAACGTGTACTGTGTTATTGCTATCGGATACAAGGCATGGTCAGTGAATATGCAACTGGTCGTTTAAGTCAGGGTAACTAACCTTACCGGTAAACCAGGGCAACGTTCCACTTCCTCCGAAAACATACTCGAGAGATTGTTATCCATGGCGGGAGGTACCACAGTGCCCTCCTGGTGATCGTAGAGTCCGGTGTGCTATACTCTGTTGTTCTTGTGCGTCGAGATATTCTACGTTGACAACACGCTGCTCACCCATCTCGCCACAGATTATTACATTTATCCTGTTTGCCACCGATAACAATGGCGTCTATGTCATCGCGGACATCCTTGGCCATCTGACGGTAGTGGAGAATCTTCTTCATCGATTGTCTGGTACTGGTTCTGAGAAAGCGACGGTTTTGCAGGGCATCTATCCAACTGTGATCATTGTGCTCGTCAGCATGAAGATGTCGTTCTACGATGACATAGCCAGTGTAGAGAAGACCATGACGACGTTCCAAGCCGAGGTGGGCAGCGCTCAGAGCATGACTGTACAGTCGCGGAGGAGACCCCGTGGTGTTGAGATAGACGAACCCGAGGAGACCGATAGCACATTTGTCCTGGAATCGGTCTCGCATCGAACACCCGGAGGAGACGTGCGTCGTTTGGACAGTCCTTCGAAAAGGGTAGACATTGTATAGCATTAGCCTTAGACGTTACCCTATTTCTAGATGACATTGTACACACTTACCTGTTGTCCCCAACTCTGTGTAGGTTTCTCCATAGATAGAAGATACCCCGAGTGTTTGTGCTTGTGCATGTACTACATCTCTGATAATCGCCGTCACGGTGTGTGTCGGCCTCTGAGAGGCGAAACAGATGCGGCTAAAATTTAATTTAGGGCCGGTCCACATGAATGTTGACCGCTTATTAGCCATCTGTTTATCCGTATAATGCCCGTAAGCCTGCCCTAAAACTCGCTTATTACTCAATTGTTGTCGAGTAGTCAACGATAAGAGCCTCTTCTTACATCCTCTCTACTTCGTTTCTCCCATTCCACTCTCCCAGGTCTACAAAACGTCAGCAACCATTGCATGGTCATTGGCAATAGTGTGGCAATCTGCTCACTGCTCCAAGCTTAATTATCCAACGTTGCCCTTCTACCACATCCTCTGCGTCTGGTGGCTGTCCAATCTCTCTGTGTCAAGGCGGCATCAATGAACTTGTGTCTTATGCTATCGTGATGGGGGCGACGGACAGGATGGACAAGGCAGCGGTGGGCAGGCTTCCCGTGTGTATGGGAGGAGCGAGTGGAAGGTACAGGAAGCCGCGAGGGAGCTTCGGGTAAGTTGCTCGACTGCGCACCATCGTGGTCCTCCACAACGTCAGCAGGCTCGGTCTCAACCCAAGTGGTACGTCTACGTTGGGTCTGTATTCTGTGAAGCTATTCAGGGCAATACACTTGGTAACTTGGCCAGTGCGGCTGCACCCTCGAGATGAATCCAAGAGTCTCTTGAGTGCCATGAAGAAGAACGAGTTCTTGTCTCTCTCTATCACCCCCACCGCCCTGCTCCAACTGCGCAATGCTGGAAGGGCCTGACTGTCATAGTGGGTGTAGTTGTCGCGTAACCTGTCGCAGAGTCGATTGGGTATGGATTCTTGGACGAAGATCATGTCGCACTCCAGTCGTCCATGCGATGCTCAATGACTTATTGGTGCTGAAGCCCAGCAACCGAATGGCGGACTTTGTAATTGCGGGGGGAATGGATGGTCCATTGCGCTGGCTATGTAGGAACAGGAGCACAACAAGCGAAGAGGGCACAGGTGCAAGTTGATGACATCGTGTCGGAGAGAACCTGAGAGAACTCACAGGTCTCGATTCAGTTCTGTGCAAGCTTTCTGACTTCCACCTTTCTACCATCTAGTATCTCCCGCTTTTAGTCTCATAGGTATTCTTAAAGTTTGTCGTTTCACAGACCGTTCGTATCGTGCTACTGTCTAACGCCCCCTCTCTTCAGTCTTGGTCAACGCTGCAGTCGAGATCCGTCCCTACTGCTGCCATCAAAGCGAAACAGTGCCCGATCAAAACATAGAATTTCCTGCGTATGCGGTGCGACTCCGCAGACAATTCCGTTCTCATCGTCACCTGCTCGAACGTATCCAGATCCGTTGCCACACGTCGAATTTGAAACTGCGCCCTGCTCTCGCAAGTGCCGAGTACCTGCCTCCCCATCAACTCCTCGAACATATCCGTCCCAAGCTGCGCGCAATCAGAATGTGTAGGTAGGACGTGTGTCCGTCTGTGTCCGTGGAGGGACCAAGGCTATTTGACTCAGGCGCAATAAACAGGATATAATCTCTTCAGAAGGCTCTGATCCGCCCTGTCCTTCATTCTGCAGTTCAGGTCTATCCGCGTACGCCATGCCCCGACATCCTAATGCCTACGTCCGCCCCGCGAAGCCGTCGGAGGCGTCCGAGATCACGGACCTCCTCACCCGCGCGTTCGTCAACGACCCCACGATGTGCTTTTACGGCGGCGTCCCAGCCCTGGTCAAGGATCCAGCACGCCCGACGCCGGCCGAGCAGAAGATCATCCAGGAGCTGCGCGTCTTCATGAGCGCGATGGTGAAGGTCCCAGGGCTGGTCCGCGGCAACGTGGACGTCGTGGCCATCCCCGCCGACCACGACGCCTCGTCCGCGAAGCCAGGATCGAAGGAGCGGGTCGTAGCGGTGGCGCTGTGGCTGCCCCCAGGGTCGACGCTCGACTTCAGCCTTGCGACGATGCTCCGCGCTGGTGCACTCAAGATCACGTTCTCGTGGGGCCTCACTAGCGTCAAGGTACGGTGTCCGTCTGCCTGTCATCGTCAAGAACACGCAGGGAGCTCATGGTGTGCTGACAGAGGCTGGGTGGGGACTACACCGCGGCGGTTGAGGGTTCACTGGCAAGGGAGTTCAAGGCGCACAAACTTCCCCGACCCGACAGCTGGCACCTGTTTATGATAGGCGTCGACACGGACCAACAAGGCGCAGGTGCGGCCAGGGCTTGTCACCCGTACATGCTCGTGCGTGCATGACTGACGCGCTTTGATACTGTGGGTGGATGACTAGGCTACTCCTCCATGCTCTTCAGAGAGGGCTTCCGCCGCGCCTCCCCAAGTCCCTGCCACCTGACCGCCTCCAAGCCTCGGAACAAGGACATATATGAGCACTTCGGCTTCGAAGTCCGTCCTCGTTTTTGCCTTCCCGCGCCGCGTGCACTTTATTGATAGGGCTCCCTCTGCCGCTAGCTCGTCGACACACACGTAGTCGGCGTCGGTGAGGTCGATACGGACGGCGTCAAGGCCCGCCACGAGGCGGCGGTAGGCGTGCCCGAGTTCGTCATGATCAAGGCAAGTCTTAACACGACTACTCGAGACAATAGGAGCTCACGCAAGCACGACTCTCTCGCAGTGGACGTACGACTAGGATAGGCTCGGCCTACGGCCGGCATGGTCACCTCACACTTGACGTTCCTTACATCAAGGGCTGCTGTAATACTGTATTCACATCACTTTTACCCTCTCCTTCTCTAATATCCAGATCGTCCAGAGACGCTCTTTCCTGAGATCCATCCGATTACCAACAGATGGTAATGGTTGAAGACGACAGTGCCAGCGTACCGGCTATGAGTGGATTCCAGGACCACGTCGGCTGGTGAACACGCACTCTCCTCCGCTTTATCTTTCTCTCACTGCTCCTTGAACTGGATCAGACAATCGCTGCCAACCGTTGTATGCTGGTCTCCCTACCACTCGAGCACTGGACTGTATAAACTTGACAAAATATCCATTCGACACCATCGGAGCAACGCCTGCGTCATCGAAGCTTACTCGGTAAGCACGACGTCTTCCGGTTGTCAAAGCATGAAAGCGTGGGCGATGTCTCGGGGCCCGAAGTCTCATTGAAATGACTCATATCGACGACACCCGGGCCCGCCATTGTCAGTGCCCGATATCTTTTCCGAGGACTCAGGAAATTCACGTACGCAGCGACCGCAGCCAGACACATACCCGTACATACATTTTTTGACCATATGCTCAAGCACAGTACTAGTGGATTCGCAGACTCGGCCTAGGTGCGCCACCGTGCGTGTCGACCGGTTCAAACGTTCAGACGGTCGAACGTTCACTCAGAGTCTCAGACTCGCCTGTCCCCCAACCCCCGAGTCTCAGCAATGCCCAGCCGCCCACCCTACAGGCATCCCGACGCCTACGTCCGCGCCGCAACCCGTAGTCGCAAACGTGCTCACCCGCGCGTTCGTCAATGACCCCACGATGTGCTACTACGGCTGGGTGCCTGCGTTGGTGGCACCTCTTCGAAATCGCTGGTTCAGGTGCGCGGTCGACGAACTCGCTCGCCCTTTGGTATTACTACTGCCTTCAGCAGAGAGAAGCCTCTGCATGTGGAACCACAGGCTACTCCTCCATGCTCTTCGCGGAAAGCTTTCTCATGACGTGACCCAGGCCCGTCCATCTTACCGCATCCAAGCCTCGTAACAAGGACATCTACGAGCACTTCGGCTTCAAGGTCTCCCTTGTCCCCCTTCTGGCGTCTTGTCCATCTGATTTACTAACAAGGGCTCCCAATCTGCTAGCTCATTGGGGCTTTCGTGTCGGGGCTTGCGAGGTCGCCGCCTCGCCTTGGAAGGAGTTCGTCATGATCAAGGCGAGTCCAGTCCTCGCGCTGTTCATGCACCACCCTATCAACAGACGAACATAAAGCTTCGGTGGACGTCATGAATCGTGGCCTGCAGTAGTGATAGAGACGTCTCAGCGTCGGTCTACTCCGAGATGCATAGATACAAACAACGTATACGTACCAGCAGCATACTATGCTTCCGCGTTTGGAAGTAGTCCGTGAGTGCCCGTGATTCAATGACCTTGCGAAGGATATACCAGCACCCATTGACACCCAAAGATCATCACAACACAGCAAAGACCATCAAATTCGATGAGGAGCAGAGGAGCAGGAGGAGCGGGAAGAGCGGGAGGAGGGTCATAATCATAACGGGGGTCGTGAGCGGCAGAGCAGAGCAGAGGAGGTAGTGGATACACATATGTACGAGATGGTGCGGGAGGAGTGGGAGCGGAGCGGAGAGGTAGAGGGGAGGGGGAGAGGATAGATCGTGTCGCAAAGGAAAACGTGGTATTTAGCGTGAGCAGGTATCGCAGGTAGGGATGTCGGGGGTAGGATGACGGGGAGGGTGATAGGGATGGGGATGGGGATAGAAGCACAGTCGTGACGTGAACGAACAAGAGAGCATCGGTGGTATTTCCCGCCTGCCAGGTATCGCATGGAGGGGGGACGGTGGTGAAGCAAGGGAAAATACGGGAGGCGGAAGACGGAGCAGGCGGGAATGGGTCGTGTACGAATACGGGTGAAAGGAGAAGGCGAATTGCGGATTGAATGGAAGGGAATAATTTCACAGGGTAAGGTGGTGATGTAACGTACTGTAAGCAGCAGCCATGCTTCGCAGCGCCGACCTACGTCGGCGCTGCCGAGCTCTATCAACGAAGTCCACGCAGAGTCTACACACAACAACGACAGGGCGATAGTCCGACAACACGGCAACCAGGAGAGCAGAGGCAACAAGCAGCAGCGTCCATGCAATGGCGACTCGGAGAGAGAGCACGAGGAATCTGACGAGCGCAGCGACCAGTCCAGGGTCGCGCAGAAGTCAAGTCACGGCAGATTGGCACTGTGACTTACCACAGCGCATCGTCACGAGTAATTCGCTCGTTCCCAGCTCGTAAGGGGAGCCTCGGGAAGTGCATAACCGTGCCCGTAATCGGATCTGTCTGCGTCGTGGTGACGCTGAGGTCTGTCAGGCTCTCGTCTGTTGTCGTCGCGCGCGAACCCACTGTACCCGAGACTGCAGCCGCTGCAGGCATCGGCAGCGCTGGGGCCGGAACCGGCACCGAGCTGGGCGAAGGCGAGTGGCTGTGTGAGCGGTGGTAGACTCGCAGAGGCGCTACGATATCTTCGCCATGGCTGCTCGACGACGGCGGTGGGGAGATCGAATGCGGAAAGCTAGCAATCACCGCTGAGAGCGGGGCGGCGACCTCCCCGACCATCACGCGCCGACGGCCGCCTGGCCGGTGGTCATCGAAGGAGGTTGACGCCGAGTGTGCGAGCGACTGTCCGCTGCTGCCTGTGTGGCCGCGGGAGTGCGAACGGATCGACGTCGAAGGGCGCGAAGAACCGGAGCCGCTCAGCGTGTGCGAGGATGCTGCGGCAGAGCCGACTGGACTCATGGACGAATATGGGCTCAAGTGCGATCGCATCGAGTGCAGCGATCCCACCTCCGACTCGAGCATTTCCCGAGGCTGGACAACCATGGGCTGGAGAAAAAAAAGAATAACGATGTCAGAAGTTGCGGCAAAACCAAGGTAATCGGGACACAACTCACCACGCCAAAAGTCAACCTCCTCCCCAGCTGACGACCGCCGCTTCCACCACCCGACAAGCTCGACCAGCCATTATCCGCCGAGGGAGGCGCCTCGTCCAGCACATCGAGGTTGACTCCGTGCCCGGACGAGCTGTCGACCGCAGTAACAGTGGTCGGGCTCGCCGTGCTGCTCACCACCGAGCTCCGCCAGACGCTGACGTTCGGCAGCCCAGGCGGGAGGGAAGTGCGCGAGCCAGATGCAGCGCTGAACGGGGACGCGGGTCGGGGCGCAGGCATGTCCAGGACGTCGATGTCCGAGTACTCCATCGCCACCATCGATTGGGGGCGCGTTGCAGCCTCGTACGTCGGCGGGTTGTCCACACCGAGGTGCTCGTTGCTGTGGCCATGCGAAGACGTCGACTGGCGGACTTCGCGCTGCAATGGCGAAGGCTGAGGGTGATGCGCTGCCGGCATGGGAGGCATAGGCGGGGGTTGTGTCGAGCCGGAACCTGTCGAGTGTGTGCCCATTGCGCTTCCGGGCCGCGAACGAGCGTCGAAGAAGACCGTGTTGCCACTGACCGCACTAGCCCCGCTCACGGTGGAGATGGGCCGTTCTCCTGCAGCGCCGAATGCGAGCCCAGAGTCCTGGTGCCTGAGTCTTCGCCCGAAGCTGTCCGTCGTGGGGCTCGTCGGCTCATGCGTTGAGGCGCGTGCGAACGAACCAGGACGAGACTGAGAACCAGGGCGGGAGCGTGAACCGTTGCGAGAGTGGCGGGGCGGAGTCCGTGTGTAGGCATCGGATGAAGAGGGAGCGGCGTCCTGTTCACTTCGCGGTACTAACTGTGACGACATACGCCTAAACCAGCTCATTCGCGGGAGGTTGGCAGCGAGCCGGTCAAGCCCCAACAGGTTGGGTGAAGCAAAGGTGGTGCTTGTCGCGGGCGTCATAGGCTGAAGTGGCCCCACCCTGACGCGCCGAGCCGTAAGCATCTCCGCCGCTTCAGCTTCCTGAGGATCAATGCTTCCTAGCGACTTCTCCGAGCCAATGGAGCGCTTCTCGGCAAGGGACGGACGCCTCCCAGACATGCCAAGGCTGTCGGGGTCTATTGGACGTGGCGGCAACAGCGGGGATCTCGACGTCGGTCGACGGCCGACGCTCGACCACCCGAATGCTGGGGTACGGAGGAACGTCTGCCATCTCTTCGCCCATGCGCAACTGGACGTCGCGAGGAATAATGGGTTCTGGAAGCTGCGACTTCGAGCGATGGGACGATGTGGCCTCTGTCCGTGCGATCGCGGGAAGGCTGACGAGCGTGTCTGTGTCTGTGCGGGCGTGACCAGCTTCTGTGCCGCTGCGAACGCTGCCTCGCGTTAGGAAAGGGATCTGCCTCGTCGCCGCTTTCGCGTGGAGAACCGTGGTCTGAAGGTGGGCTATGATCGGCGTCGTGGGCTTCGACCGACTCCCACCCTGTCCAGATTGGTTGATGGCTACGACGGCGTAGGGACTGCAACGTTGTGGAACGGTTCCAGAAACTGGACGAGGGATCTTTGGCCTCCGCCCCAGCCTCCGGCTCCGTCTCAAGGCCGCGACGGCGTCGGTACTTCCGGAGGACAAGAATGATCGCAAGGAGGAGAAGGAGGAGGAGAGTGCCCAAGATGCTGCCCAATATTGCGCCAAGAACGGATGGAGAAATGCCATGCGAAGTACCAGCCGCGGGGGTGGCTGTCGGAATTGCCGCAGTTAACGAGGCCTGACTAGAAGTGGATTGGGACGTGGATGTCGGAGCAAGCGAGGAAGATGTTGAGGAAGCGGAAGTTATGGCAGAGCTTACAGAGGACGTAGGTGTAGGTGTCGCAGACGTTGAAGAAGATGTCGTAGATGGTGGGGGTGTCAACCCGCCATACGTCCATACCCCATTGGTACCCAGCGGTATCTGGAGCGCAATGTTAATATCTAACACAAAAAACCAACGCGAGGGAAGATGCTTCTCAAACGAAAGGGATAAAGATGCACGCACACTAGGGCCATAGTATGTCAGTGGTAATGTGAGGGTAGCCGACGACGTGGAGACGCTGCCATCGGGGAGAGTGACGATGGTGGTTGAGAGAGTAAGCCATGAGGGGAGCACCTGGGTTGGCGCAGCCATGGGTAAATGCGGGTAGTAGGAATGTCGTGAACGGGATGCAGTCAAGACAGTGTTGGTAGAGAACGTGGGGTGTGCGTGGGTGCTATCGAAGAGAAGGAGGATTAGTGTAAGGTTTTGATAGCGCGGGCCGCAAGACGGAAACGGTGCTCACCGGGAGTTAAATAGAGCGTGCGTTAATGGTGCCTTTCGTCAGCGTCGGAGGATATGGAGGAGGGTGGGTAGAGCGGAAAAAAAGAGGGAGGGAAGGGGAGGTGACGGTGGTAGCGCGAGGGCACGAGCGAGCGGTCGGGCAAGCGCCAGGTTCAAAGCGTGTTCAAACCCACGTGCTCAACGCGACAACGCCCGACGCTCGCGCGACCTTTGCCTCTTTCGTCTACCCGCCGCCATCCCCGGGCAGCACAAGTCCTTGGCAGATAACTAGTCATTGCACCACGCCTCTACAACCAGTGCGACCCATAGGACCTTGCCATGCACTTCGGGGCTCATCGCTTCCACCGGCCCTGGGCGTCGCCAGAGGCTACGCGGTGAGTGATCATTCTGGAAGCAGTGGACGAACGCGTTGTCACAGTGAAGTATATGTCGCTGACTATATGCGCGATTCATGTCTACAGGAAAGATAGCGCAACAGTTCAGACGGTAACTGCGCAAACAAACAACTGGTACACCTACTGGTTGGCCCACGGGATGCGTGTCCTAGAGTCAAGAAGAAGAGGAGTCGGGAGGTGAGCCCACCTGGTGCTCTTTATGTCGTCTGCTGCATTCCTCCCTTCACGCAGTGACCATCGAGAGTAGGCCGATCGCCCCCACGAATGGGCGACAAGAAGTCACCGGTTCACCCTCGAAATCCTGCTCCTCGATTGCTTTCCTGGACATCCTCCTGATCAGCTCTGGATCTAGCTCCGTCAGCAGGCAGTTCCACTCCACCCCCCGTGTAGCCATGTTCCGCCCATCTTGGTACGTGAGCTGCCAGTGATATATGCATCTGCAGGAGTAACGCCCTCCTATCGTTGATGTTGTGTGTCATGACAGATGTGCAGACCGGGCTTGGCCTGCTCACAAGTCCTAGGATGGAGCATCCCACGAAGGGAGACGGACACAGACAAGACCGCGCACAAAGGAGAGCCATTAGCCTCTGTCAGGCGATCCTTGCGGCGTCTTGCCAGTGTCGCTCTTGACGCGTCGCGATCACGTGTGCGCGAAACCCCCAATTCAACGGCTGGAAGTTCAAGTTGACCGCCGTGGAATGCACCAGGCGCGGAGCCCAGAGCAGTTTGGCGAAAGCACGGACATGCACCGCCTTATTCCGGGGAGTCGAGGAAACATGGCACGCTGCAGAGACACACCAACTTTGTGACCACTTGCAGTGGCCACCTGCCTTACAGTAGGATTCAGAGTCGACCAGTTCACGCACATCACCTCTCGCGAGCGGCGCATAGGAACCATGGAACGAAATGTCACCTGTATACTAAGTACGTACGGCTCCGTGTAAATAGCACTTTTAGAGGAATCGGGCCAATTCTAGATACTTCACAACGCAGACAACGCAGACATGGCTCGTCTGGCCGGAGCGACATACAAGAAAAAGGAAACATACATTACAATCCGGATTCCGAAGGACAGTCCACATCATACAAGGATCAGTGATTCAGCAGCCAGTAACAAACACGAACTATTGGACACCCGAAGCTGCAACTCGCAAGTGCCTCAGTATACCCCGAACTCCGAGCCCATTTTTCACTTCCTCGTCTTGGCCGCCTGCGCGATGAGCGACTTCATCTCCTGCGCGCTCATATCGTCCGTGAGCCGCTGCCCGATGAGCTCCACGCAGTACGACTGCACGGCATGGACGTGGTACGGCGCGATGCGGCGGCGCCCGCACCCGACGGCCTCGACGACCGCGCGCGCGAAGCGTGCGCTCGTCGGCACCGTCAGGCTGGGGAGCATCGGCGCGTCGTGGTTGTCCGAGTGCACCGCGCCGACGGCGAGGTACGTGAAGCGCACGCCCGTCGGCGTGCCCGAAGTACCGCTCGTCGTTGTCCAGCCCCCGCGTGAGCGCCTGCAGGAACCCCTTCGACGCCGCGTACAGCGGGAGGCGAGGGGGCGCGAGGTCGCACGCGACGGAGCCGACGAAGAGGACCTGCACGGGCCCCGAGTGCGCGGCGCGCCGGAGCTGGGGGAGGAGCGCGCGCGTGAGGAAGAGGGAGAAGAGCGCGTTCTTGTTCACGACGCCCGTGAGGTACTCTTCGGTGTGCTGGTCGATCCTGGTGCCGTTGCACAGGTATCAGCTGGGAGTCAAACGTCTGGTGGGAGTAGGGTAGGGTGCGACTGGGAAACGGGAAAACGCACCGCTGAGGGTAGAGGTCGGAGCCGCCGACGTTGTGCAGGACGACGGTGATGTGCAGGTCCTCGAACGGCGCGACCATCTTCGCGAAGTCGTGCCCGCTCTTCGCCGCGTCAGCGATGAAGTAGCGGATGTCCGCCTTCTCCGCCTTCGCCTTGCCTCTCACGGCCTCGCGCAGCTCGTCCACGACCCGCTGCATCTTCGCCTCGTTCCGGCCATGCAGGATCACGTTGAACCCGCGCGTCAGGAGCTCTACCGCAGTGGCTTTGCCGATCCCATCCGTCGCGCCCGTCACGATGGCATACGGGGCAGATCCATGGAGGTAGCGCTTGACAGAGCTGGGGCGGAGGAAGTAGAGCCAGAGGAAGTCGAGGATGCGATAGAGGACAGGGATGGAGAGGCCGATGCCAAGCAAGAAGATATACTTGACAACATCTAGGGGGAGGGTTACGCTGACGAGGGTGTCACTCCAACTCATGGCCTAAGGTGGTGCAGCGGTGGGATGGTGGTGGTCGTTGTGAGAGCTGGGTTGGGAGTGGGAGACCCATGGGAAGCGAGGCTTGCGGCAATGTGGGTTCATGACGCGCACTGCATCTGTACTTGGGACCCGTGGAAGTGGCTGCCGAGCAGGCCGAGCGTCGTCGACAGAACCGGTGTTCTCATTCAGATTCCTCGACGGTGCGATACGTGGACGACCATCCCATATAAAAGGAACTGCATCGCCCGTAAGACCACCGGAGAGCTCGAGCCCAAACAGCAAAACAAAACTGGGGCACTTACAGGCATTTCAATGTCGACGCCGCGGGATCGACATCCCTTCCACTACGAGGAACGAAGCTCTTGCTATCCTTTTCCCTCGCGAACGCTTCTAGTGGCTGGACGGCATATCGTAGACAGCAATGGGTATTGGTTTGGGCGACTTGAAAAGTAAGTAGCCACCAAAGTTAAATGCAGCGTCACAAGATATCTTGCCAGTAGCCGCGTGTAACAAGCTGAGGCTCTGCAGGTGAAGGAGAATTCCACGCCAGTCGCTGTAGGATACAGATAGCCCAAGGGCTTTAGCTTCGAGGGGGACGAGGGTAGGGTGAGGGGTACCGTATCCGGAATCTTTATATATGTCAACTTTCGAAGCCATATCCTTCCCAACTATGCACCCCAAGTTCTACTCAGGGAGAAATCATGGTTCTGATGTCTTTGAACTTCTAATCCTGACCAATCTTAGGGCCATCTCCAGGCACAGGCTACATACCCCTACTCGCTTCCGGGTCAGTTCACGCGATAAAGCATGGTCATGGAGAAGTCCACGGTCGTGACATCATCCCGACGAGAAGCCACACATTCAGTTCCTGGAATCCAGCGCTGCGTAGTACGCAGGCTTAACCTAGTTCGCGACGCAGAGCGATCGTCCTTCTTATCATATTAATCGCAGGTCTCCTTCAAGTCATGAAGCCAGATGTTTGCACGTGGAAACATCGCGGAGAGGTTGGCGATGCCCATGCCCGCCGCCGATTCTATCCGACTGCGCTGCCCTGTAGTCTCTGGCGTTCGCCATCGTCAAGCCTAGCTCGTCGTAAGATAGTCATGCCCAGGCTCGGTCTTAATGGAAGAGTGGTATCTCCGATCTAGTTCGTGTAGCCATTGAATATAGCCAGGCTACAGGCACTGAAGGCGTACCCCTACAGCTTATTCAGGCTTCTCTACCGTCCACTGTCAACGACTGTGTGAGCTCCCAATATAAATGTCGATCCGAGTCCAAGTAGGCCCTCAATGGAACGCACCTTGATCATGATGAACTCTGGGATACCCACCGCGGCCGCCCCATCCGTCTTGATGCCGTTCGCGCCGACTCGCCGACCCCGACTACGTGTGTCTCCACGAGCTACATAGCAGAGCGCGCGTCAGCATCATCAGCATCAGCGACCATGCGACGGGGGACGGCCCGAGGAAGGACATCCGACAGACCTCGAACCCAAAGTGCGCGTAGATATCCTTGTTCTTCGGTTTCGACGCGACGAGGTGGATAGGCGTCGGGGCCACGCGCCGGAAGCCTTCCTTGAAGAGCATCGAGGAGTACCCTAGCGCAGCGCAGGCCGCCGTCGTCAATCACCGGCAAGCCTGAGCTGCACGCGAAAGGCACTTGCCTGAACCCTGGTGGCCCAAGTCGACGGCGATCATGAAGACGTGCCAGGAGTCGAGCCGGTCGAGCTTGCGCCCCGTGAACTCCCTCGTCAAGACCCCCTCCACCGCAGGGGTATAGTCTCCGCCTAACCGCTGCAGAACGACGCGCCGCGGGTCAGCACTCTCGCTTTCTACGAGGTTGATGGGCGGGCACTCGCACCCTCGCGCCGGTAAGACCCCACGCGAACAGGACTTTGTGGATGCCGGCGCGCAGGAGCGTCGGGAGCTTGAAGTCGAGGGTGACGCCTGGCGGGAGCCACGTCGCGACTGCCACAATTCGTTCCTGCGGTTCGGCCTGTCCCTTGCTCGAGGCCGACGGCGACTCGGAGCCGGTCGCGTTGGGGACAACCACCACGTCTATCCTCCCGCCGACGAGCAGTGTCATCTTCGCCATCGTGCCTTGGAAGACGTGGAGCGCTTGGATGATCTTCTGCTCTGCTGGGGTGGGATTCGCAGGATCCTTGACTGGGACGGGGACGGAGCCGTAGTAGCACATCGTGGGGTCGTCCAGGAATGCGCGGGTCAGGACATCTGTGATCTCCGGCAGCTCGGAGGGCTTTGCGATGCGGACGTAGGCGTTGGGGTGTCTGGGCATGGTGTCGAGGTCAGTGATGGAGGAGGAGAATGTTGAGGAAGATCGACACGCGTACCGCAGACATTAAATATACTGCTTCGTCGAATGCGGGGTGGGTTGAAGATTTACCAGTGTTTTCCACGGTGCTTGATGCGTGTTTCGCATCGCCTAGAATGCGGCGCAGCGAGTCCGTACAGGACACGACTCTGGGTGAAAGAGCCTATGCAGTTCGGGAGCGGGCACAGAAGTTAACCGAGTCCCGAGAATGACCTGTACCTGGTCCGGTACCAACATTGCCGTGCGATTGGTCTCTCGTGGGTTCGGAGGATAGACTGTGTCGCTTGTCAAATTCGTCAAAACATAGCTTCCGGGCCATGCGGATGACGTCACCATGACGGTTTTCCTGAATGAGATGGCCAGTGGCATCAGTGCAATGTCGAGATTCAAGAGGTCCACACCGCCGAAAACAAGACACACCTTGAACGGAGGATGATTGCAGGCAGCGATAAAGTTCATATTTGTAAGGACGGAGTTACGATAGAGGGTACGTGTACAGATTTTTCTCTGGCACAGCACACTGCGCGTGGTCCGGGAAACATCCACCGCATGGAAGCCTGGAAGTCTGGGCTTTGCTTGATCCAGATCCCGACGATTGAGGATCGAGAATTGAGAGCGTAACAACATAGTGGGATCTATATCGCGCACCACAAGACAAACTTACGTTGCGGCCCGGGGGTAGGAGCCAGTTACATACCCGCAACGGAGGTCTTCTTCGCTAATAATACTGCATACATCGCCAAGGGTTCATTTAATGCGGATCTACAAGCGGTAGTACTGCAACATACATAGAGCTCGGGTCAAGTCGATTGGCGCAACGGGCAGCCATTCGGAGTAATGAGAGACTTCACCGGACATTTGTCCCACCCAGCCCAGTGCTCCGCCTCATCCTGCCCAAGTTTGACGGCCCCTCTCCCCGGTCGTCGTCGTCGAAGCCCGGCCGCCTGCTCGATCCATAGTTGGAACCACCGCCGAACCAAGAGGAGGAGGACGTGGCCGGTCCTGACCGCGACAACCGAGGTGCTCCCAGTCGTACATCCCCTGAGGACGGCCGAAGAGTCCTGGCTGCTGCTGCTGCTGTTGCTGCTGGTTCCGACGGTTCACGAGCTGATTGCCCAGATATCCGAGCGCCGCCCCACTCCAGAACCCAGGTCGCCATCCGCCTGCGTCTGCCGCCCCGGAACCTGACGGATACTTCGTGTACGGTGGCGGGGCATCGTGGTGATCCGGTTGTGGGCCGCCGCCGCCGCCCGAGAACCAGCCTGATCCTGGGGTACGAGGAGGAGGGCGTGGAGTGGGACGGGAATTGGTGCGCGCCCGGGATGCGAAGCAAGATTTGAAGGCGCTGTAGAGGATAAGGCCGAGGACGAAGATCCAGAGCAGGATGAAGAAGAACGAGATGGGGTCGTCCATGGCGCCTTATAAAGAACGTCGTGTCAGTTCGGAAGCTGGAGACTTGTGGGGCCAGCTTGCGCGGCGTACCGTGGAACCATCGAGAGAGCCGGGAGGGATAGGTCGGGTCATCCCCTGCACGCAGCTTACTTGGGACTTCCACAAGACGATATTCTAAACCGCAGGACCCTTCTCCATATCGAGAGGAGAGTGTTCGGATAACCTGCAACAGAATAGCGCGTACCTTTTAGGACATAAGAGTCCCCTGGTCCATCCCACCCTTCGCAGGACACCTCCACCCTCCCGAACCGTAGCGACTCCGGCAGGTCGGCCTCGCATCTCCAGTCGAAGTCCGACCCGGCACCGCCGAGGTTCATGCACCTCACGGCTTCGGGCTGGTAGAGCCTACAAGGCTTGCCGATGCATTTGAGTTGCGGGATCGGTTGTGCGCGGCGGGAGAGGGTCTGCTTGTCTTTGTAGAACGAGAGCGAGAGAATCTGAGATAGGGCGACGCGGGACATTCAGTGCGGAGGACGTTGGGTTCAAGAAAAGAATAGCAAGGAGGAGGCAGGAGTGCGGGGAAGTACGGCATGCTATGGGGAAGGTCGTGGTCGAACGTGGCCAGACGTGTTCAAACCTTATTCGGGCGTTCGTGGACTCACTTCAAATCCTCGTGCAGACGATCACTCTAATGGCGTCCTGAATCCAAAAGTATACATGTATATCATCACATCGACAAAGAACCACGGGTCTTTCTCGTCGTGCTCACAGAGCACTATTAGTCTGAGGGATCTCTATGGTACACATCGCCACATAGATACGCGTCAATCATTTCCGTCCGTCCATTTGCGTCGTAACTTCGATGTCAATCTTCGCTGGAATCGACTGTGGAACCTGGACCTCAAACACATCAGTGAACCGCGCATAGAGCAGAGGGGCTGGACAATGCTCTCACCCTCGGCGCACTCCACAAATCTTGACTTGCTTCCCGCTTCGCCCTTGCGATGGAAATGGACATGGATTCCTCGGCGAAAAGCTCCATTCCGCGCAGCTGACGGGAGTTGAGACTAGATGGATTTGTTTCATGAGTATGGCGAGTGCTGCGGAAATCCTATAATACTCACATTGCCAGGAGCGTGTTGCCGTATACTACCCCCCCAAACGGTCAGCTTCGATGAAGAAGACCTTTCAAGCACAGGAAACAACGTACGTCGTGAAACAATGATGGAAAAGGAACCCAACAACAGAGTCGTTGGGCGGGCGAACGCCTAGAAACCAGGTCATGACAGAACGTTGCAACATGACAGTGAGGCGATACTCACCACGATAGTTGTGATGAGGTTGAAAATGCTGACAACAGTCCGTCAGCGCAACTCCCCGTCATCTGTTTAGACGTCCCATTTCTCACCAAGTCAAGAGCCCTGTTGTCCTCCGTAAGTCTGAAAGCTTTATGATCCCACCTCTCGTAGCTACGTACCTGTGTTCACAAGGTAGATCTGGACGATATCGAATATGGTTTCGCCCGTCCTCCGCCTAGTAATTCGCGTCAAACCGGGACTGCATGAGAGACGACATGGCTCACCGATCATATTCAGCCCGTGTTTTCCGTATGGCGAGCACCAAGGTAGCGGTAAGGACTGCATCCGCAACGCTGATCATACTAAGCCCGCAGGCCGCGAGATACTGACGGGGATCCGGAGGCGCAGTGTCAAGTCGTCGGTAATTGCAAACACGAAAATGCAATGTGGGTGCTCACCGTCACAGTCTTGATTCCCCTGACGTCACCGTAATGAAACCTGCCATACCGTTTAGCTCGACTCTCCAACAAGAAGGAAGACACATGTCTTACGCCGAGACCGTGGATGCTGGAAGGCGCGTTAGCGGTGGACGTGTCGGCAACGAGACTCAGAGAGGACACACCGATCGCGAACCCTGGAGTCAACGCAACGTTGTTGACAGATAGATAGATCAGTGTTGAATTTGTCCGGATTTGACACCCGTCATACCTATCTCGACGAGAAGGAAGAGCGCCTGGATTCACTATGAGCACACTACGGCCCGGTGAAAACGAGCATACTCACCACCGCTGCGGCGACGACAGCTTGTCTAGGCCCGACTGTACAGTGTCGTCAATAAGCCGCAATTAGCTCGAGGAGGGTCGGCGAGACGCACTCAACGAGACTCGACGGATAGAGAATCTACCGAAAGTGACTGATCAGCACCAGCAATTCGGTCTCCATCCTTTATGCGTTACGTACATCTGCGATAGAATGATGGTGACACCCTGCCATGATGTATAGGCATATAAGAATGCAGACTTCACATGGGCGGACAGATGGTGCTTACAGAGGTGATTGGTATGATCTGATGTGATAATGACTTGATATCAGAGGGAGACAGTGGATGGAGCCCGGAAAGATGCTTACGTTCAGCGACCTGGACAGAAATCAGGATGCGGCTCTTGGATGCAAAATAATTGGAGTAGACTCACCACCCTCCAACCGACAAGGTCTCGGGTTTGAAGTAGTTGGTGACGAGGTGTGAATAGCTAGCCGAAGGTTACTTGGCGACCGGAATGTTCTGTTTGTGGCTACTCACCAAAGGTGCGCTGTGATAACTAGATGTGCTGTCTCCAGCAGCCTATGTGACCCGTAAACAAGACGGTCGCCGGCGGGAGCTTAAATAAAGGTGTACGCACAGAACTAAGATGACCTGTGGAACCCCAGGTAAGCGTGGATGCACAGAGGCGTGGCGGATGGCGTTACCATAATCCTAATATACGACGGGTCTGCATAGAATTTACGGAAGTACTGATACGTTTGGTGCACGAAGAGGCCATAGAGACTAGCGTCCCGAGTTATGCGTTAGGACCGACTCATGGTGTGGCGAAAGGCCAGTACACTTACATGAAACCGAGAAACGATCCGAGGAGAAAAGCGCCGTACGTTAGTGGGACTTGGGAGGCCAACGCCGCTAAGAGGGCGGCCTCCGACGCAGCGTCGGACCCGGATGAGGAGGTGTCCATGGCGGGAGGGACGAAGAAGAGACGTGGGCGGGAGGGAGCCAGTGCAGATATTATGTATGTTTCGACCCCTGCTAACGGGCCAGCCGGCGCTTGAGTGACGAGCCGTTATTACCTGATCGCAGCGCCCAACGAACGGGCAACAAACCTTGAACAGATCTGAGATGCAACGGCGCGTTTGATCATCTCTGGCTGTGCTCTGAGTTCGTGACCATCTCAAGCCCGTTGTGTGAATGCGGGAGCGTGAAGAAAGGCGGGAAGAGGTCGGGCGCAATACAGCAATACACCTGAGTGTTGTTACCAAGACGCCTTTCCCTCAACGCGGATTTTTTGCGGTGGTTGTGGGCCGATTTGGGACCGGCCGTCGCCAACCGTGAAAAAGTTGCGCCAAGCAGTCCGGCTTTAGTAGCCTGTAGCGCTGGATCAATATCATCCCGCAATGCTTGCTTCTCACAAGACACTTACATGCATATATTTATCATATGTGCGAGCACGCGAGGAAGCACCCTCAGCGATGCTCAATGGAGAATCTATTTCGAGCCGGCCTGCGGCGGCAGTCAAGGGCTGTTGGTAAAGGAGTATATCACGATGAAGTCAAAAACTCTGACAGAAGGCTGAGCGCTGACCACTGAGATGGCAGGAGCATTAGAGTTCATGCGCTGGTTTTCACCCTTCCATACGTGTAGGCCATCGCCTAATAGAAGAGGTACACTGAAGTTGTGAGAAGACAGGCCGCCTGCGCCGGCATTCTGGCCACCTTCGTGATTTCTATCATGGGCGCGGTGGAGGTGGAATCACTCCCCTGGAGCTGTTCCTGATCTGGGAAAGGACTAACGCGGCGGCACTCTGCGGTGGAGTGACGGTGTCTTGTCACAGCATGTTGCCTGAAAGGAGAAGCACCTGGAGGTCACCGTCATATCATGTATGATCAGAGTAACGAACCAAAAGATATGTTGGCCACAGGAATGAATCCCCACGAACGTCTCTCAAAAACACAGCGCGTCGCAAGTTTAGGGAAGAGTGCGGACAAACCAGCAGTCATAAATCACCCGCTTTCGGTTCCTGCAAGATGATCAGCAAACATCACGACTAACACTGACAGTAACTTGGAGTTCACCTCCGTCTCGACCCGTGGTCTTGAACTGTTGTCTACGGTTGAGGCACCCAGCTCAATGGTGGCAACTGACACTGACTGCCTCTTTCACCGTCATCAGTGTTAGTCGTTTACGCCGGGACGACAGGGCTCACCGAGGCACTGGAATCGAACCTAGCCACGACCGCAGCGAGGAGGCAAGGCAGAGTATGCTGGGCAGAATAATCGACATGTGGCAGACCGAGTCTAGTGGTGGCCTTCTGTGCCGACTATGATTTGACGGAGAGCCCCTCTCTCATTTGATGAATGCTACCACGCACCAGACATGTATTACACGAATGGCGTACGGAGTGTTTACGAGACGAGTGAGTAAGTTGTTGTGGATGTAATTTGGGGAATCCAGGCTCAGGGAAGAACGAATGCTCACGGAAAGTGTGAACATGGGCCCGGCAGCCTTCGAGCGGCAATTGGAGTGGCGATATGAATTCAACCAGCAAACGTGGTTCATCTCACGTCCTCTACCCACAACATGTATGGTAAGTCCCTGAACCATTCAAAGCGAGGATTTGGATTGGGCTTACATAATAGCAATGAAGGGAGGTAACAATTACTCCCAACGAGACCAGGAGAGTCCGGGGGTGGGATGGACAACCTGTGAAATGGCATTCGCGGGGTAAGGTAGCTACGAGAACATTGCATGAATGTCAGTGCCGCCAGGTACGACGTCCTCGACTTCCAACCGGCTTCCGTCGAGAACTGCGAGGTTTGGAAGATGCGAGTTAAATGCATTGTCCCATCGAGGCTCACGAAGCGTTACTGAGGTAGGGAGAGGATAAAGTATGATATATTGACTACCAGTGGGCGTGAAGAACATGGTACGCACTTGCCACTTGGCTCCCGGCCTGAGAAGCTTGACACTGTGTCTTGAAGATTGCGCGAGTTGGTCACAAGGCATGGTTATGGAGGACTAGAGAAGGGAAGGATTCCGATGTGTACAAGGTGCATATATGCACATCGCGCACGTTCGAGTCTTGGAGTCAATGTATTGAGGCTCCGCTAGAATGTTGCTTCTCTCGCTGAAGATAGGTTTACACTCCGCCTCACGCCTCCGACGCTGAGCCCGACTGCGCAGCGCGGGCTCGGTCCGTCACTGTGGCAGCGGGCTTCTCAATACCATTCTCCCGCCTTCTTCTGCGACGTTGCCAACATCGGCAGCATGGCCAACTCCTCCGGGCCCCTCGCGGAGCGCACTGAAATCCACAAGTCGTGCAAGACTCTGGAATCCGTCGTGAACATCCTCAATGACTACTGCGAGGCGGCCAATGCAATCGTCTCTCTGCAGAAGAAATTGGCGAAGGCATTGCGAGAGTCAGCATCTGGGAAATGTGTGGCAGAGATACCAGGTGAGTAAGACCTATCACCCTCTTCATCCGGAGCCTGAACACCTTCCGGGATCGGGTAGCCAGTGCCCTCAATGCAAGCGCGACCATCTTCGAGTCGATGGCGGAGGTGGACTCCAAGTTCGCAAAGTTTGCAGACAAGGAGTGCGATGGCGTCAGTGCGGAGGTGAAGAAGTGGTTCAAGAAACTCGCGGTATGTCCTCGTCACAGCGATACCCTTCACCATTCTCTGAAGCGGCGCGGCGTAGAAAGAGGAACGGACCCATGACGAGAAGATCGCGTCTGCGAATCACAAGATCAAGCAGGCGGGGCAGATATACGAGCGCAAAGTCAAGAAGAACCCCCGGGACGCCGCGGAGGAACATACGCGTTATATGAACCTCCTCAGCACTCTTGGCCCTGAGGTCAACAAGGAGAAATAGTGCGTTCAGTGCCGCTTCCCCGTTTCCTCGCACGTTGACAGTTGATATGTGACAGCAACCATGCCCTACTCGTGACGCAGAAGCACACGTCCACCTTGTACAATATGGCGGCCAGCTTGTCCCGCGTTGCGGACGCTGAATGGATGCGCGGTTGCGAGACCGTGCGACGGTTCTCCCCCACCGTCGGCCAACTCGGACAGTGGAAGGCGTTGTGTGAAGGTGGATGGGCAGGCGCGGTACCTCCAGAGCTGCCGGATGGGAACGTTCCTGACTCTTCAGAGACGTCAAATCTCACGGACAGTAAAGGACACGACTCGGACGATGTCAAAGACAACACTCGAGACTCGCCGGCGACACTGCTGGAGAAGCCCGCGCCCGAGTACTCCCCTCGCAATGCTTCTGAACAGGGCTCGCGCGCCGTCACACCCGCCGGCCAGTCTCCCGTACCACCCCCGCAGTACTTCCCGCCTACCCCAGCTGCAGAGCCCCCAACTACGGAAACTAGTCAGAATCCGGAGACAGCCCGGGCAGAAGCGGAAGACAATGACGGTGCAAGCTCGGTGGCAGAGCGATCTGCGAAGGCGAATGAACGGTCGGCTACCATTGACGCATTCCCTGCTCCGCCCACTCACTTCCCCATCCCCCCTCCGGGTGGCAGCAGGTTCGGCTCCAAAGTTAATCTGGCTATCACATCTACTCCCACGGACCAGGAGAAACAGCAACGCGATACCCTCGACCCACCAGAACCCACTGCACTGACACCGTTCCCTCGCCTCACCGAGTCTCCCACTCCTGAAAGCGTTTTGAACACCCCAGTGATAGACGAGGCTCGCCCTTCTCTCACCACTCGCGATGAGTCTTATGTATCGCAAGTATTACCGAATTCGACATCATCTCCAGAAACGAATGGCCTCGCAAAGCTGACATTCGCTCGCGATCGCGAACCCGTTCCTCCATCATCCTACTCCCCAACAACACACACATCTCGTCCATATCCGGTTTCGCAAAGCAGCCGTTCGCTTGAAACAGATGGTCCTTCTTCATCAACATCTGGTCAGATAGCAACCCCATCTCCGAGTATACCCTCGTCCTACAGGAGGGGAGACTACATGAACGACGCCGAATTTGGTGTTCGGCGGAGTGTAGAGTCTCCGAGGGTGCGAACGATGGAGCCATCGCTCGGGAAGGTCATAGAGCCCAACGACACTGGGAGGAGCAACGGCAGCATGGTCGCGGCTCTGCGCGATCGTTACTCTCGAGCAGTAAGTGATGGCCCTATGTTGTTATCCTTGAAGTGCTG
>CM035309.1:2416903-2427704 GCA_002900995.3 Ganoderma boninense | reverse complement strand
TTGACTTACGAATGCTTACGACTATATGACCGATACCTTCTGCGTCGGTGCGCCCCGCGTGTTGATACCATCTCCATCCCGTCATCGTATTGTATTGCTGCTGCCTATTTACTCTTCATCTATGGGCTTAGTATCCATGTATGAGGTATATTGATTGCTGCCACTGCTGTTGCTTCCCGTTGCCGGTGCTTGGCTCTCGTCTCACTTCGCTCCTCTTCCTCGTTACGATCCTATCTCCAATGATTTTCTACGATCTCATCTATCTACCATACGAAACCCTTGTTGTACTTTGTATTTCAAAGATCTTCATAGTGTTCTCGGTTCTTGCATCTGTGGTTTTACCTCAACAGGCCCGTATAGAATACTGATCACCATCCACTTCTTCTGGTGCAGACATCCGTGGGTTGGCAGCTCTGTGAGAAGGTATGCCCCCATTGACTAAGTCTTTGATTCACATCGAATGTTGACCGGGCATAGTTTTAGGAATGTGCAATTAAACCCCACAGAGATGTGTGGGGATCTGCGTTACGGGGTAAGGTACGTACGCGGGCATATCGGCCTCCTATGGACAGTCTAACTTGGAACCACCTATCCTGTCAAAGCTGGGATGTACAGCAACCTTCTGGGTTTCATTGGACGTCATATAGCCCGGCGGTCCGGGGGCGTCGTAGGTTAGCGTTCTGGACGCAGCCCGGCGGGCAATGCGTTTTGGGAGTGCTTTGGGCATGGCCCCTGCAGGGCAGCAACATCCCCTGGCCATGGCGCTCAGGAAGCACGGACTTGAGATGCAAAGATGTGCTAGCAATCTCAACCGCCGGTTCAGCAAGCTTTGAGATATCCTTCCGCCGGCACCACCGTCGGTTGGCAAACAGGCAATGCAGTTGAGGGGGAACGCCTTTGTCGTCACAGCCGTGCTGCTCGGCGGACGCGTGGGTTCGGTCGCCTGGCAACCGAGGCGCCGATGCATTCAATGAAGCACCGTGCCTTCCGATATGAAGACGACGGCGGTGATTAAATGGCATTTTGCCTTCTGATGCGGCCCTCGAGGGGCTAGATCGACACATTGCGTCCCGCAGGAGGGCTCTCATATATACCGGGCCCCATGATGGACGGGGGTCACGACCGCCCTCGGAGTTGCGCTGCTGGCAGCCTTGTCGTGTTTTCCTTTTCGAATTCGCGCCCGACTCGCTCGCCATGGACGCCATGACCGCCATGACCGTCGCCACTGAGGCCTCCTTGGACGAAGAGGTGCAAGTTGAACTGATCATCTCGGAGCTGCCCGGGTCGTACGGGTCGATTCTTTTGGGGACGTTTGGTGGGCTTCTGTGAGTGCACCTCATGTTGGTTCGATCGGTTTTCCCACAGAATGCTGATCTCGACGACGCTATAGTCTTTTTGGTTTGAGTGTGCACCAGATGTACCGGTACTTGCGCTCCTTCTCCAAAGATGCTACGTATATCAGATCATTGGTGAGGGTTGTTAGGTTTCGTGCCTTCTTTGTTGCCTAAACTGATGATGCCTGCCTTGTAGGTCATTGCGGTAATGTAAGGAAATCCGCATTTAACGTTCATGGGAGGGGTGCTATAAGGTGGCTTGACATTTCAGGGTGTTTGAGACGGCGCATTTGATTGCAACTATGCACACTTGGTATGCAATCGCAACAAGCCTTCACCTCGCCCCTCTGATTTTGGATGGGGGGCAGTTACTTCTATCTCATTCAAAACTACTTCACCCCGCTTGCACTCGAAGATGGAGTTTGGTATGGAATCTTTGCGCGTGAACTGGCATTAGCGTACACTGACGTCACCGGGCATTGTAGGTCGTTGGATGTGAGTAACTTGGATTCACGCCAACCATGATGATGACTGACTTGACGCCCCCAGAGCCTTCCCCTCCTCTCCGTGAGTGATTTGCGTGATTTCCATCTTTCGTGGCTCATGCTCTTGACAGGGCATTCTTATCATTATTTCTCAAATGTACGTGCCTCGTCTTGCTATGCATCGTGCCTCGAACTGACATCATGTGGTCTAGATTCTTTGTTCGACGTGCCTCCTTGAGTAGGTCTACACCCTTCGCGTCGCAGGATATTATGTGAATGACAACCTGCTGTAGTTGGACCACGAGAGCGCGTGGTGGCAATCATAGTGGTAAGTCTGTCACGATGCAGCTTGACCACTATGCTGTATGCTTATACTGGTATCCAGGCAATCTGTCTTGCTGGAGAGTTTGGTGAGCTTGGGGATCCGGCTACATGATAGAGCTAAGAACTGAGACCTTTGGGGTTCTTTCTCCAGGTTTCACGATTGGTGAGTCTCCGATATGCTGGCTGTATTCGCTCCCGTTTCTGATCTTATGAACAGCTGCTGTTATCAGAGCGTAAGGACTGTGGCTATTACTTCTATTGGCCAGGATCTGATGCTCGGATGCAGATTCATTCCCCCAGCGAAGAGAGCTGTTAGAGTGGGTATAGCTATAATGCTTTCCAATTCCTTGCTCACGATGCTGTGATCATCAGCTGCTCAGCACTGCGGGGCTCGGGATGGCGTCTGTCGCGGACCTTGCGCTCTCATTGGTTTTGTTCTTTGCAATCCTGGGCAGCCGAAGAGGCCGTGATCGGTAAGTTATGAACGACAATTCATAATAGGCAAACACTCATAATTGGCGTAGACCCGAGTCAGAGACACTGGCGGATAGGCTGCAGCTCTACGTCATCAACACTGGTGAGTCCTTTCGCCTTTGGGCATACTCGTTTATTGACCCCCGAGCAGGTTTGGCAACCACGTACGGCTCGTGACATCGATGTTAGCGAATTGTTCTAACTTGGAAATGTGTCCCGAACAGCATTTGCAACATTCTTGCGTTCTTTACTGTGAGTTCATACGATCTATGGGGTATCGGGATCACTAATCGATACGCTCATCATGAGGCCCTAACCCTCGGTATTGATTCCCTTGTCTGGGTTAGCTTCAACATCATCACCACTCGTTGTACGTTGTCACTGCCCCGAGCGCGCCAGCCCATACTGACATCCAATCGCAATGTAGTGTACGCCAACTCATTGCTCGCTGTGTATGTATTACTTTTCCGTTTGCTTTTACGTAGCGCTTCGTTTGCTGACCATGTACCAAAAAGGCTCAACTCCCGAGAACTTCGGGGGATGGAGTTTTTCGTCAGCGAAAACCATTCAGTCACATTGACAGGTCCTCAGTTCGAGGATCCTGCAAACCTGTGGAACGCCCCGAAGGTATTACAGTTGTCGAGAAACTCCTCGTGCCTGACTGACTGGAGTATGCTTTGTAGGCCCGGAGTGCAGGGTCGTTTTCGGAGAAGTTCGACCTCATCATGACGCCGGAGAAAGCAGCCTGGAGGAATGTGTAGACAGTCTACGGACTGCACTCCGTTCACCAACAGGCATTGAAGAGTGTGCGGTCGTCCTGGGCGACGACCGGAGATGGTGGGCGACAATCTGTTCGTGGTGGATCGTTTGGCAGGGTGAACAGGACTGGCGCCTCAGCGCCTCAGTACCGGGGCGTTCGTGTACTTGGACTTGCCTTATGCTTCAAGTTGTCCACCATCGCGTAGTCCACCTGTGGTGGCATCACGTCAAGAACTGTATATGTGTCGAGCTCTGAGATGGCAACCACTATGTAGTATGTATATTAGAAGGATACCCTTCCTCATGATGTTGCTCTTGGCTGCACCACAATTCCACCTCATTTTCGAGGCGCCTGTAACGGTCATCCGTGGGAAGCACGCTTGCGCTTCGCAACTCGGACGAGCTGCTCTCTTCATTGTTCTCACTCGCACCGCATTGCAGTCGGACATGGAGTTTAGGTTCAACAATGTGTTTGTGTCTGCGATGATGGTGTCTACGTCAGGTCAAGGTAAGTCCCAATCCAATCCGGGCAATGCAACGCCGTCCATCGCAAGATGCTGACCGTGGCGTGGATGGTCAGGCCTTTCCGACAACTTGCTACCATGGCGCACACCATCCACACCATGTCTACCATTCCTTCTCTTTACGCATCTGCAACATGGCAGATAGGAGATGGTGGATGGGAGAGAGGGAATATTAAGGCGGACACGGAGTCTGTGAGCAGTGGTTCCCCACGTTTCCTCCCGCCATGCCCTTCCTCTCACTGGCTGAGAGGGCTTTAGTCCCTAGACATCCTCAAGCTGAACTAGTCTCCGGACAAGGAAATTTTCTCATCGGGGTGTTCGTCGGCATACTGTACGTCTCACTCCTCAGGCTGCCGTTCATCCTGTGCTCATATGTCGACCGCCGATGCAGGCTTTATGGCGTGAGCTTCCACCAGGCGTACCGCTACGTTCGCAACTTTCAATCGGATGCTGGATACATTCGGCTGCTAGTAAGTGTCATTTCCCTATTGTGTGCTGGTGTCCGGACGTTGACATTGGTGGGATTTAGGTCATCTTAGTTATGTAAGATCGCAGGTTGTCTTCAAGTGGGGGACATTGGACTCAAGGAGCGACCTGTACCAGGTTATTGGAAACGCTTCATGTCTTGACGAACATGCACGCGTCGTGAGTTGAGGTTTCATATCGCAACGCCTTGCATACTGATGACTGCCCATATTTCGCGGATAGCTTCTATTACTTGGTTCTGAATTACAGCAACGTCAAGGCTCTCAGACACTTTGTGTGGTATATATATAATTTGGTTTTTCCTCCGTCCGAACTCGAACCGAGTAGAATGGAACGTGTTGTAGGTCATCAGCAGTAAGCACGGGTCTCTGTCTGCACCTCAGCGATGAAATCCAACTGACATGGCTGAACCTGTACCAGGTTACTCCTGCCATTGGTGTGGGTACTCTCTTCCTTGTAGTGAATCCCAAGGTTCTGACTGCAATGAGACAGGCAGCTATAGTACTCGTCTCGCAAATGTCTGAGATTTTTGCTTCGGGTCGTGCTGGGGTCGATATGTGCTGACCCTCCTCCCGGGCCGGTACAGCTTTTTCATTCGCCGCGTGTCCTTGAGTGTGTTGTCTTTCATCGTGCATGCTGTCAGGCATACTGATGCAGATGCCCAGTCGGACCACACCAGCGGATCATGGCAATAGTAGTTGTGCGTATTCCAACCATGTGTCCTCAGATCTTCTCTGCAGCTGCTTGCAGGCAATTTCTCTCGTCGCCGGACTTGGGTTTGCAACAGGTACGCCATGCTCACCATGATGTGTTCGCACGAGACCTAACTCTGGATTGGCGTACTAGCTGCCGCGATTATCTCGTACGTTATTTCGTTGCTCATTTTGAAACAGACGGGCCTCTGACAGTCCCTGAAGATTTTCTGACATAAACGGTAAACCTGGCACTGTGTCCGTGAGTGGGCATGCTTCCTTTTCTAGAAGCAAGCTTGCCGACACTTCTTGCGAACAGCTGCTCAGCGGAGCGTCTCTCGTCGTGGCAGGCTTCGCAGACACGGCGTTGACAATTGCACTCGTTCGAGCCTTCCGAGCTGAAAGAGCTGCAGAGCCTCGGTGAGTCAATCGCATTACAGGCCTCGGGTAGCAGTACAGCAAAAAGCTAACGCAAGTTTCAGCGATTCGGAGTCCATAATCGATGTCATACAGCTATATGTCGTCAACTCTGGTACGTGTTCTAATTATCTACATCATGTGTCTGCGTCCCTGTTCATGGTTGCTCAACGTATCGTAGGAGTAGCCACTGGGTACGAGATCGTACGGTCGTTTTCAACATTGCTTGTGTCTCATTCTTTACTAGGACATTCAACCTTATCTCCTTCATCCTAGTAAGCGAATGCCTCTAGACTCTTTTGAACTGACTGTCGATTCGTACCAATTTTTGAATCACATAGGCCGTGTCTCAGCCTTTTGGCTCAGTGAATCTGCTATATTCGGCTTTCGCAGTCGTCTCTGTGAGGTGTACGTCAACGATAACGTTCCCTGTTCCTCATCGCGCAGTGACCCCGTCTAATCCCTCGATCATCCAGTGTACGCCAATTCTCTGCTAGCCGTGTATGTCCCCGCCATCGCTTCGTGGGCCACCGGCAGAGGGAAGCTGACCACTCACTGCCTAAAATGCTACCCCATTGCCAGGCTCAACTCGCGAGAGCTCCGCGGAATGGAGTTCCTCCTCTCGTCATCCTCCACGCCGATCATGGTCGAAGGCGCGCAGTTCGCGGACAGGTCCGCACTCTGGAACGTGCCCAGGGTGAGGCCCCCGCAGCTCCTCCAGAGAGTGCAAGCGGCTGCTTTGCGTGGCGAAGAGACCCAGATCTCGGATCCTTGGATCCCGGTTTCAGAAGGCACGAAGAAGTTGGGATATGGCAGATACTATGGCGGCTATGAAGGATAGAAGGGCTTCGACTGATTGGGCAGGTGGGCAACTGGTCAGCCTAAGGTTCAGCAGTGGGCATGGTGGGTGACAACTGGTTTTGCGAGCTCGGGATGTACAGGACTGGGCCTCAGCAGCCCTCTGGCAGCACCTGCCAGTGAACGCGGGACGTTTTGCTTGACTTCCCTTATCTTTCATGTTTCTCTCCGCGCATCTATGGGTCGAGCTCCGAGATATCCGCCCCTTGGTGTGTGTGTAATACAAGAATACCCTTATGTGGCAAGTGATATCGTTCTTCGCTGGACCTGGATCACAACGCCGGCGCATCTCAAGGCGCCTCGACGATGCTTCGTGAGAAGCGCTTGCACAGACTTCTGCTTTGGCCGCCCCGAAGCGTCTTAGCTCTCTTTGGTTGCACTCACTTCCGTACAGCGGTCGGACATAGCGGCGGCGGGCCGTTTAGGTTCGACAATCCGTTTGCCTCTACTGCGACGGTGTGTATTTGGGGTGCGTAGATCCGAGCCCGGGGCCATGTAGCGGCGTATATCACGCGAAGCTGACGGTGGCACCGGGGTGGCAGTGGTCAATCAGGTCTCCCCAACAACGTCCTGGCATTCTGCACACCAGCGAAGCGGTCTCTTCTCAGTACACGCCCACATTCTGGCAGATGGAAGATGGAGGGAAAGAGGTACATATCACAGCGGGCTCGCTGTCCTTGAGCGGTCGCCCCGCTATTCCCTTCCGCCATGCCCTTCCTCTCACTGGATGAGAGGGCTGAGCCCGCGTTCTCGGTTTCTCAGCCAGAACTTCCCCAGGGGCCCTTTCTGGTTGGCGTCTTTGTCGGTATATTGTGTGTCTCTTTCCTCGCGCGAGTCCTTACCTCATGCTCAAGTGCTGACGGTCGATGGCAGTCTCTACGGGCTCAGCATACACCAGGCGTATCGCTACATTCGTTCGTTTCAAACAGATGCTGCATATATCCGGCTGCTGGTGAGTCCTTTGAATCTTGTACCATGTTGTCCGAGCGTTTAAATGGGCGGATGTAGGTCATAGTAGTCATGTAAGACTGTGCAGTCCTTCAATCGGGAACAGGCACTTATTGGGTGATTCATACCAGGATATTGGAGACAGTACATGTCTTAGCCAACATGCACACCTCGTAAGCCGAGACTTTCGCCATTTGCGTATTTTATCAATTTCTGACGTTGTGCGTACAGCTTCTATTACTTGATTTTGAGCTACTCCGAACCTCACAGGCTCCAACATTCCGTGTGGTACGTGGGGAATCGGATTCTGTCTTAGCTACGCCGTATTCAGTAAACGTTGAACGTCCCTCTAGGTCACTCTCGGTAAGTGCGAGCAGCGGTCGCTACTGTATTGATGGGACTTACTGGGCCCTCTTGGGATTCACCAGATCCTTCCTGCAATCACTGTGCGTGCTCCAATTGTTCACGGGTGAACTCTGCTCGGATTCTGATGGCTTAACAGGGGCTTGTCGTGGTTGCATCCCAAATGTGAGTGATCCTGCATCGAGCTGTTGCGCATTTGCTAACCCCCGCACCGCGCATCCTTAGATTCTTCGTTCGCCGCGTGTCGCTGAGTGTGTCTTGCTGTATTGCGTACCCTTGACGATAGGCTGATGGAAACGTGCAGTCGGGCCACGCCAGCGGATCATGGCTAGAGTCGTCGTGCGTATTCAGACATGCTTTTCTACGAGGACCGTCTCCCAACGCGTACGGTTCATGCAGGCAGCGACCCTCGTCGCAGAGCTCGGGTTTGGACTAGGTAAGCGACATCGACCGTTATGTATAGCCAGACGATATGCGAACCCTCATACTGTTTTGTTGCTGAAATAGCTGCTACGGCGATAACGTATGCCATCTTGCTATGCCCGAGGCCGCTGATGTAACTGAGGTGTCGATCAATTCTTGAAGGTTCACCAAGGAAAGCGCGAAAGAGACCGCTCAGGCTGTCACGGTGAGTGGGCGTGCTTCTCCACCCGCACTGAGCAAAGGATGCTGACCGTCGCGGCTGAACGTTGAACAGGTGCTCAGCGGGGCGGCTCTCGCCATAGCAGCCATCGCAGACACGACGCTGACAGTTGCCCTTGTCCAAGCTTTCCGAGCCCAGAGAGCCGCAGAGCCTCCGTGCGTCATCCACGCCACTACCGACGACGACAAGGAGCTTACACGTGCTTGATAGAGAATCGGAATCCATGTTCGACGTTGTGCAACTGTATGTCATCAACTCTGGTGCGTGTTCTGGCGATCCTCTCTCCCATTTGGTCGCTGGCCACTCACTGTCTTGCAGGGGTAGCCACAGGGTAAGGGATCAGATAATCGCTCTCTGCAGCAGTACCACGGGTGACTCACGCTTGACCAGGGTGTTCAACCTTATCTCATTCATCCTGGTAAGCAACGCAGCATCGCCTCCTTGGCTTCTTGAAGTCCCTCAGACACCTCATACCGAATTCCGGGCTGCATAGGCCATAACCCTTCCAGCAGGAGACCTTCTATTCTCCGTCTTCAACATTATTGCTGTAAGACGTGCGTCGCCGTTTCTCCATCGCACAACGCCCTGCGACCATCTAATCCCTTCCAATTCGTGCAGTGTACGCCAACTCGCTGCTCGCCGTGTACGTCCCAGTCCGTGCGCTATGTATCATTCACGGACGTTCTCGCGAGGCTAACCACTGAATCGAAACGCTCCGTCGTCCCTAGACTGAACTCGCGAGAACTCCGCGGCATGGAGTTCTTCCTCTCGGCGTCCTTCGCGTCCGTCACGCTCGAGGGCGCGCAGTTCGCAGACCAATCCACGCTCTGGAACGTGCCTCGCGCCAGCGTGCGCCCCCCACCTAGGCTCGCGGCCTCGCAGCGGGGCGACAAGCCCGAGTTCACGAACCCGTGGGGTGGCACGGAGGAGAAGGGGGCCAACGCGTACGGGGGCTTTCGCTGATGGTGTGGCGGGCCGTGACCAGGCGAGCAGCGAGAGGGTTGACATGAGGAGGAGATGGGGGGATCCCGGAGCATTTTTGGTGGGCAGGATTTTGATTTCTTTCGTCTTCTTTTGCTGCACGATCGGGAAGCGAGCGCGAGCGCGGAAACCGAAACCACACATGTTCGGGGGGCAGAGCAGAGGCAGGCTCGGGCACTGTATGATAACCCTCAGAGAAACGTGGTCCACAGGATTCGAGATGCTTGAATTCTCTGCAACAGTTCATGTCAACAACGATCGCGTGGACAGAATCCTGCTCGGAGACGACGGGATCCTGAGAGTCGTGTACTGGCAGATATGCATATATATGCGCGAAGGGCCGCATATATCTCGAAGCGGTGATGGTTCATGGTTCTCCAACGCACTTGAGCCGCGGTCGGGCCTTCGCTCGAAGACCTGAAGCCTAATGGAAGAGCGCTCTCATCCGGGCTGCATACTCGTACATGCTAGGTTCAGCCAGGGGGAAGGACGACGGATGGGGGGAGGAGGACGATCAGATGACACCACGGCATGACCTTGCCCAACACACAATCTGATCAAGGTTCCTCTCGAGAGCCCCCGCCCCACATCTCAGCTCCTGCCCACCACCTATCGCTCAAGATGGTCAACCCGAACAATGTCACTGAACGCCTCTTCCGGTCCCCCTCCAAGTACGTCCAAGGCCCCCACGCCATCCAGAACGCGGCGAAGTACCTGGGCCCGCTCGGGAAGGCGCCGCTACTCATCTGCGACGACGTCGTGTGGGGCATCGGTGCGCACAAATATTCCCATCGTCTCCCATCTCGCACAAGCTGATCACCGAGTAACCCTCGCCTCCCCAGCGGGCAAGCACCTCGTGAGCGCGCTCGAGAAAGCCTCGTTCACGGTGCACCGTGCGATCTTCGGCGGCGAGGCCACGCGCGAGGAGATCGCACGCATCGCCGCCCTCGCGCGGGGCGCCTCTGCCGACTTCGTCATCGCGCTCGGGGGCGGGAAGACGAGCGACACCGCCAAGACCGTCGCCGCGGACGTCGGCCTGCAGGTGGCCGTCCTCCCCACCACGGCGTCGACAGACGCGCCGTGCTCCGCGATCGCAGTCCTGTACCGCCCGGAGGGCGTGTACGACTCCTACAGGATGTTCGATGGGAACCCGGCGATCGTGCTTGTCGACACGACGGTCGTCGCGAAGGCGCCGCCGAGGTTCCTCGCGGCGGGGATGGGGGACGCGCTCGCGACGAACGTGGAGGCGCGGGCGTGCAGGACGAGCACGAACTGCGCGGGGGGCCTGCAGACGGAGGCGTGCAGGGCGGTGTGTGAGCGGTGCGAGGAGGTCTTGTTCAGGTACGGGCGGCAGGCGTACGAGGCGAACAAGGCGGGGGTGGTGACGCCTGCGCTGGAGGCGGTGGTGGAGGCGAACACGCTGCTGTCTGGGCTGGGATTCGAGTCGGGGGGCGTCGCGGCGGCGCATGCGGTGAGTGGCCTGTTCGCACAGTGCGGCGCGGCGGTATCTGCG
>CM035309.1:2391914-2416803 GCA_002900995.3 Ganoderma boninense | reverse complement strand
TTCGTCAGCGAAAACCATTCAGTCACATTGACAGGTCCTCAGTTCGAGGATCCTGCAAACCTGTGGAACGCCCCGAAGGTATTACAGTTGTCGAGAAACTCCTCGTGCCTGACTGACTGGAGTATGTTTTGTAGGCCCGGAGTGCAGGGTCGTTTTCGGAGAAGTTCGACCTCATCATGACGCCGGAGAAAGCAGCCTGGAGGAATGTGTAGACAGTCTACGGACTGCACTCCGTTCACCAACAGGCATTGAAGAGTGTGCGGTCGTCCTGGGCGACGACCGGAGATGGTGGGCGACAATCTGTTCGTTGTGGACCGTTTGGCAGGGTGAACAGGACTGGCGCCTCAGCGCCTCAGTGCGGGGAGTTGGTGTACTTGGACTCGGACTTGCCTTATGCTTCAAGCTGTCCACCATCGCGTAGTCCACCTGTGGTGGGATCACGTCCAGAACTGTATATGTGTCGAGCTCTGAGATGGCAACCACTATGTGCCTGGCCACTTTAGTGGATGGGTCTGTAAAGCAGTAATGACAGTCCGTGTCGGCGGTGCCAGTACCACGTGGTTCGGAACCGAGTAAATGGGCCCCCTGTCACCGCTTGCGATTTGTAGTTATTTGGCAGTTGCACGAACGGTTATCGTATGTTGCTTCGGGAGCGGGTGTAAAGTTGTTGTGCAGTGCAGAAGGGATTCTTTTCGAGCCTTTAGGTCTGCCGGTCGTTTTTGCGGTGTAAATTTAGATAGGAGCCAGCTGAAAACTGTTGCTTAGGTTTAGGAGGCAAGGTCGGTAGACCGTACATTGTGTACGAATGGATGAAATAAGTGACTTTAGAGGTGTTGGAAAGACTTGAGGTAGGGGTGATTGTCGTGCGTTTTGGTAAAGATCGCACGTACGGGATCTGAGAGAAGTGAGGGTGCCCTGGGCTGCCGTTGTGATTTGCCAGTATGTTTATTGCGGCGCGGTTCGTGCTGCCGCGAATTTGTCAATGTGAGTTAGCGATGACAGGCGTGATGTGGTACGTTCTTAGCCAGGGTCGAAGTAGTGCGTTATCATACGTGCATGAACGATGTAAAAAATGGGATTGGTTGTCGTACATGGAGGAGTGGTAGAAGGTTGTACATGTGTAGCAGTATGTGGATGGACATTCGTGTGGTGTATCGGTAGGTGAGAGGACAGATTGTTGTACAAAGTCAGATAGACAGCGAATGGGGTCTGCGGAAACGGCGGTAGTGTGGGAAGGTTCGCATGGATCGGTTGGATACGCACTCGCGCAGTTCACCGAAAGGGTCTTTGTGAAAAAGGACTGGGACTGATGTGACACCCTGTTCGAGAATGTCATCCTGGTACTCGCAACGATCGTCGCAATTGAAGCTCGACATAAGCCTCCATATGACCATTGGACCGAAAGGTGTGATGTTGTTTTCGACGCAACGTCGTTCGTCCCCTCGTAAAGGATCGAAGAAGGCTACTAGAGAACCGGGGTCTCCAAAGTAACGGCCTTGGTTGGGGCACAAGAACCTGCGTCGCCAACACTCCTGCGCGCTGAGCAGCACACCATTGTCAACGGTTGCCCTATACTCTCTCCAGGCGGTCGGTGATACGGCAAGGGAGAAGCGGTGGACGAGTAAATGGTTAAGGGATAGGGTGTCGTGTGGAGAGAGGTACTGGAGTTCTTGGTCTGAGAGAAGGGCACGTCGGGCGAATGTCAACTCTGGGTGGCTGCAGCCGAAACCGTAGGCAGTGACGTAATTTGAGAGCGCGGTGCAGATGGTGCGCGAGAGTGGGGCAGATGGGGAGCAAGTGTAGGATTGGTGTATGTAGACCCGTTTTCCGTTGCTGAAGTGGATGACGAGTGTCTGAGATATAAGCCTGCGGAGAGCTTGGAAGAACGTGCGGGTAAGGAATATGTGCTTGTCGATGTGGAGGGCGAAGTCAGGAGAGTCGAGAATCGCGTCGCAAAGCGCTTGGAATTGGTAGTTGCTCGTGAAGATCTCGAGGGAGGTGGCGCGGTAAGTGTCGTGGCGTAGGATGAAAGAGAGTGCGATCTCGCCTCCAAAGATGGCCGCATGCTTTGTGACGATGGATATAAATTGCCGTGGGTAGGGAATGAAGGGCTGGACGCGGTCGACCAGGGTGCGTCGGAGAGAGGTGGAGGCATGGATGTAGTTGTAGTGGCAGGTACGCCGCCAGTTGCAGAGGGTCGGCATGTCCATCGCATCCGCGAACATCCCGGCGAGTTCGGTGGGAACCCTTGGGACATTTAGAAGTTAGTCCAGGCAAATAATCGATATTTCGTTCTTACCGGAAAATAGGTGAGACCGTCTTCGATGGGAGCATTGAGCCTGTTGGGTACGGGTGCATGGTGGGGAATGTGCTGTGAAAAGGTGCAAAGGTGGTGTGGTGGTCGGTCAGTGCTTGGTTCAAGGATGTGGGACGGCGTAGCCTGCATTTAAGGGATAACGGACCGGGGTACAATGCACAGTACGCGTGTTGTAGTCGTGCACAGTGCCTGCGAGCTTATGCTGTGCTCGGAACAATGCTTCCTTGAGTGTGTTTGGCGTTGGCGACAGTCGCGCTGGTGGGGCAGGGAGTAGATTTCGCAGCGCAGATACAGAAATTGGATTTATCGAGGTGGAAACGAAGCTGGAGCGCCAGGGATGAAAGGATGTGAGTGGTAACGAGGTTGACCGTGCCAGTTGGCGTGGCTACCGTAGTCGGTCACGTGTAGTCATGGGAATTGATGACTTGGCGGGTACAGGTTCTAGTGGATTCGAAGATGTTGTCGACGACAGTTGGGAAATGCTGCAGAGGTTGTATGTTCACTGCGTGGTTCGAAGGTAGGTAAGGTTGCTATGCGGTTGTGGGTATTTACATTGTTGCACTTATTAGGAAAGCTTCAGATAAACTCTACTGCGGGAGTGTTTCAGGCGATTTGGACGGTAGCGGGGCTACGCAGGCGGCAGTTGGGACTCTACAGGTGCGTCGTTACGTGGCTGCATATCAAGTTTTGGAGTCACGCGGTGTGCTGCATAGGGGGAAGGTTCATAGAAGTGTCATGGTCGAGGTGCTGCAGCCTTTCCAGTTCTACGCGGAGCTCCTGGGATAGGCGTTGTTCGATTTTGTTGGACTGAAAAGGTCTTAGGATGCATAGGCCTTTTAAGGCTCTCACTCTTGATAGCATGACATATGCCCCTTGCAGTGACGTTGCACTGTTGGGGTCTACTATAGCGGTATCGAGTGAGCGTCCTTGTGATTTGTAGTCAGTGTATGCGTACGCTGGCAGTAAGGGGAGTTGAAGGCGCGTAACGCTGACCTTTCGTGTTTGACCTGCGACCATACGATTGCAGTAAAATGTTGTCCACTCTGGAAAGATGGGGACGAGGTCGTTGGTGGCGTTGGTGCATATGTGACCAGCTCCGGGAATATGCACGTACGCCACTACGGGGTAGCGTCTACCGTTGTCTTCTTCGTACACGATATCGTGCACCGTGCCTTCTGTGCCGTTGACTACTCCATTTGTGAAAGCAAGGTTTTCTTGAACCATGACTTTCATGCCTGGAAACAGGGGTAGCCTGCCGAGGCTGTCGTTGGTTACAGTGGATGAAAGAGTCCATAGATGAGGGCGTTCTGCTTCAGGGACAAATTCGCCCGACACCTTGTCTCTAGCATGATAAAGATGAATAGTTGCTCCCAAGTTTCTAGCATGGTGGCCCATTATGCGCAAATTGAGGAGATCTCGTAATTTTTTTCGTCCGACTATGATGGGTGCGTTGGCGAAGTTTGCGACATCTGCAGCGTATGTTCCTATTCGGTCAGAAAGTCGCGTTCTAAGGACTTCGAAGTCGGAGGGTGTGGTATCCGTACCCATAGTGTTTGCCTCTCCTACTCTGACGCGGCTTAAAAGGTCTGCGTAGGCATTGTCACCGGACTGTCGTTGATTGATTTTCAGAAGAACTACCTTGTTTACGAGGCGCCAAAGGTATGCTCCCATGAGCGCACTGACAGACCCTTTGAGTTCACAGTTTTGAAGCCCGGGGTTGCTCACAAGATTGTGACTGTACAGTGGTGGGTCGTGGACGGGTCTCAGCTGTCCAAAGTCACCGGTGAATATAATGTTTATTCCACCGAACGGTAAATCACTTGATTGCTCATTATATCCTTTCGCTCGCTGAAGTCGTGAGTTTAGCTGACTGAGAAATCGAGCACCTATCATGGATATTTTGTCAAGTATCAGGTAATCTACGTCATCCCAAATCCTACAGAGCTCTTGCAGATCCCGTCCGCCTTTGTCCGGAAGCAGTGTAAGTGAATGAATGGTATGTCCGCCTATCAAAATTGCAGCTGCGCCTGTTGGTGCAGCGACAAGTATTTGTTTGCCTCTGCCGAGAAGGTTGAATAAGCGGATGATTGAATTGACAACGTGCGATTTTCCAGTTCCTCCTACTCCCCCTATGTACATGAGTAGCTGTGAGCCACCGTCTATGGCATGGCGAGCAACTATCTCAAATGCTCGGTGTTGCTCTGGGTTGCTTTGAAGGTTCTTTTCTATAATTACCTGATAAGCTACAAGGTTTGGGTCATGTATGCCGCCGTTGTGGTGTGTAGATACCTGCATGTTCGTACTTGGTGATAAATGCGTTATATCGATGTTTGGTAGGCGGTCTCGTCTTGGGCACGTGTTTCGGTCGGTGTCAGGGGACCGGTTGGGGTTAGCGTGATCAGGTCGTCGCTTACGCTTGAGGGCACGCATAGTGAGGCGGTCTTTGTCTATCTCTGGTTTCCTGTGTTCAGTGAGTAGTTCTGGGGCACTGTATAAGTTGGATGTTTCATTGATTTCACCTCTGGTTTTGCAGTGTGCGTCGATTGCATGTCTGAAGCGTGTGCCAATAAGTTGATCTAGTTGTCCAAGCAGTGATGTCTCCTCTGCGTTGTCGTTGACGATTGCGGGCTCATCTGCAGTGACACTGTTTCTTCTTGGGCAGTTTTCAGCATAGGCGTCGTACGCGTTGGTAGGAGAGGGGCCTTCCGACAGCTCTATCACTGCATCACTTTCTTTCCGTCTGCGCTCGGCGTTAGATGTGTCTCTGGCCTCCTTGCACTCACTGAGGACATTCATGTTGTCAATAATCGCCTTCAGCTTTTGTGGTATGAGAGTTGATTTGAGTTGGTATGCATTGTACCAGGTCTGACCTTTGTCTTTTAGGTCTCCAGGGTGTCTCCACGGAGTGAAAAGCGTCAGCATCGCACGAGCCCACTTCTCGCGTTCGTCGTCACTTCGGTCTCGGCGCGGGATGCTCTCTCCTAAGAGGACCGGTATGACCCATAAAGTTCGTTTCCGTACAACGTGAGTGTCATGTTGAGGGTGGTCGGCACTGAATTCGCCTCTGGCTTGTTCGGGCCTACCTCTGTGAGCGGCATCAACAGCTTGCTCTTGTCGGCGTGAGTGTCTTCGGTTCTCTGCAGTTTTGGTCAATTTTTCAGTCATACCGACGTATTCGTAAAGACTCAGGTTATCGAATGGGTCTACTATGGGGCGATATAAGTAATCTTGAAGCTGGTTAACCGCTGATATCGATCCCGCGCCAAGGACTAGTGTAACGGTGTCATCGTCGTGCTGGAGTCTTTCGAAGCTGTTGTCAGAATGGTGGAGAGGGTACGTAAGTGGACCGTCAGTGCTGGCTGCAGTTTGAATTGTTGAATTTGCTGTAGTCTCTAATATTGGATCGTCAGTTGGTCGCTGCATGTCCGATACTTTCCAGTGACGTGCAATAAGGCGTTGAAAGCTGCCATAATGCAATACTCGAAACTGATCGCTTTTGTAGTTATCACCACCACCCACAAGGTAGCTCATTACTTGCTGATGGGGGATCTCTTGCCTCGCCATCATGCTGTTAATGAGTACAGTAAGTGCTCCAGCGTGTCTTGTATGTTCCCAATCCGGGATGTCTCGGTATTTCTCTCGTGTTCTATTAATGGCATATAAAACTGCGGCTAGTCCTACATGTGCCGGCAGCGCGGCCTTAGTTATATAGTCAGTTATGTAGTAAATCAACGCCTTAGCCCGTTCACCTGAACCGATATGTTTGATCTCCATGTTGGCTCGGAGTAAAAACATGATGACGTCGTTATAGTTGGCTATTCTAGGATGGAGACGGCGCAACATTATTGCTCCCGATTCTTGGTCCAAAGTCGACGTTTCTCGAGTAACTCCGTCTATTCGCATTCTGCAATTTTCATCTGTGCGGGACTGCTTCGATGAGAGGTACTTCCAACAAGTCTCGGTGTGTTGATGCCAATTTGAGTGAATTGCGAGGTCGTTAACGTCAGAAGCGAACTGCATTGCGAATTGCTGTGGCGTGAGGTTGGCTATAAGTGGCCCGAGGTGTGTGCTAGGGTGAACGTATCCTGATGTTTTCGCTAGCCTTGGTCTCGGCAAGGGGCCGCTCGTCTCTTTGACAATCATTGTTGTACCCAGTAGTTCGCTTTTGATGATACTTTCTAACCAGCGGAAAACCGAGTCCTGGTATTCAGGGGAATCTTGCATTTTGTCCCTGAGTCACTGTGGAGACGGGTGGTCCTGCAACCAGATCAGCATGTGGCAATGTAGGGTGCCTCGTCCTTGGGTCTCCACCGTACCGTAATATGCAGTACAATATCCCAATAGACCCTTCTCATTCCGACCGTACCTCAAAACAATGTGTATAAACTTTGAAATTATCTCGTGAAAAAATTTCGCGCATGCTGCCGGATTGTCCGCAACCAGTTCTTTACGCTGTCGTTCGGTGAGACGCTGACCCTCCTCTAGGTGTTCGAGGCAAATGTTATCCCCGGATAAAAGGCGAACGAGGGGATGGTGGACGTCAGAGGGATTTAATGTGATGAAAAAAGCCGGGGTACCGTGTATGTTCACAAGGGAGCGAATCTCGTTTCGCATCTTCAGTTTGTACCCTGCGGTGCCTGGAAGGTCGTGCAGTACAGTACCGACCTTGTTAACGAGCGACATGATGCGCTTTTGTGCTTCATTCTCTGGCTCGTATCGTGGGTTCCGTTTAAATTTTGCCATTAGCGCCTCTAATTCGTTTTGGTCAACACTCAGTAAGTCCTGCACAATGGTTGATTGATCGGCAGCCTTTACTTTAAAACGCACAGAGTCGCAAATCATCTTCTTTTGCACAATGTTGTAATAAACGAAGGCAAAATCAGGGTCACGTTCGAAAGGACTATCGTCTAGTTCCAGAAGGTACCTCAGTTGCTCGTCGAGCGAAATCGATATCTTGCGTGCCGGTTCGTGGAAACCGCCTATTCCCCAGGGGTCCAGGTGCGGAAAGAGCCATGTCATTAGACTCGGATTGTCGAAGTCGGGGATGAACTTGTCTCCCCCTCGTGAGCGTACAAACCGTCCACCGTCAAGGCAGTGAGAAAGAGCTCTCATCTTCATGTTTTGGTACGACACCGGTGACTCGTCACCCAAGGTGTAACCTACGTTTTCCATGAGCAGCGGCCGTTCATCAGCGGGGAGGTCATCTAGGAGAGAATCTGACGTGTCAGTGTAGCTGGACGTGGACGACTCTATGGCCTTACTATCGTTTATGTAACCGATTTCTAAACTACAGGGGACGCCCTCGTCTTGATGTTCTGTACCTGATCCGAACAGCGCGTCGAGGTTCCGCTGACTGAAACCGTGGAACTCGCTGTCGCATGCGTAATGCGGGTTCTCTTGCGTTAGAAAATGGATCATAGGTATCATTCGAGATTTGCGGACAAGCACAGGGCGCAGCTTAGCAATTACTTCCTCTGTAGGTTTTGTCTTACCAACGTATACTGCACAAACTGTGTCTTGCACCGTTTCGGGTGGAGGAGGTAATGCAGTATTCAGCGTAGTTGAATTTTGAGGCATGACAAGTACGTTACCCTTGATGCATTGTTGGCTGGAGCTGCCGGTGTCAAAGGTAATACCGTCGAAGGTTTGACCACATGCGTCATCGGACTTGCGTCGTCTGAGTTCAGAGAATCGGTAAGAAATGCGGCTGCTTCTGGCGCGAGCCAGGAGAGTGTGTTCCGTATAGGTCGAGTCTGCAAAGGCGCGGCCAACATCTGGTGGGAGCTCAGCTATCGCGTAATAAAGGTGGTTAGCAAGACAGAGCCTTGGCATCCGATGCTTTAATACAAGGTCGCGGTGGCATATCTTGCACATCGAGACGTTATCGAGATTCCAACGATTTTTGAGACCTTTTGGGTTCAGCAAAGCGCGTTGGTACAAGTGGAAGTTGTAGGTCGTCGGGAGAGTCTTGATAGGTAGGTCGTCATTTCTGAGAAGGGAAAGGTCAAACGATGATGGTGAAACTGACACAATGTCATTCGACAACGTACGTCGTCCGCACGGGCCGCAAACACATGTTTTGAATTTATCCGTCGAAAAAGCTTCCTGCCATTCGCGTATGATGTCCAGGCGAAGCTGATCACTAGCTATGTCCGTGTACGCACTCGGTCTCGAGGTCGCTCGATGGCACATCGTGGACCTCGCGTGATCTACGCGCGCAGTTGGTCGGGTTTTTTGGACAGCACGGAAGACCAAGACGACCCCGGGGCACGATTGTGTGCACGAATGGCTCGAGAGCATATTGAGGAGATCCGTGGTCGACTCACGTGCCCGAAGGCAGAGCTCGTGCGTGTGTGCCAATTCACGCAGTTCGTTGGTGCGCCACATACTGTAAAGCATTAGTTGTGAGCTCAGAAGTGCGTTAACGAGAAGGTCGCCTGTTTGCACGCCAATGGTCGCCCAATCTACAGATCCGGCGATCGTAACTGTAGCTGCAATTGCGTAATTGAAGTCGAGATCGTCAGCCGACACTCCATGTGGTGCAAAGTGGATAACCTGCGGAGATAATGTCACGACACGAGCTGTGTTGGAATACACGTTAGAAAGCCGCATCAGGAGTACATGAAGCGCTAGAGCGAACATACCACATACGACTTTGCCGTCTGCTGCAGGGGGAGCTACGAGGGCATCTGCAACACAGACCTGATGGCCTTGAAAGCGTAATGTAAGTGAACCTGTGAACAGATTGATCGCTTTATTCATGCTCACCGTGACTATCCCTGTGCTCTGTAGTGGTCGCTCCGCATGCCGGGCATCTAGTAGCATTAGCTGTGTCTAGAGCATCAATTTCGGCTGTGGTTTGAGTGAGCATTAGTCTACTGGCCAAGTGTTCACGCGACGTGATCGTACTCACCGTTAGCGGGAGGGACCATGTTTGTCTGAAGTTGGAGTAGAAGGGTAGTTTTTGGCCTGCCGTCCGAGTCGAAAAAGCTGTCCTATAAGTGTGTGGAAGGGCTGGGTGGAGCGTACTGGGTGCACTCGTGTGTGTCGTGAAATGTACAAAGGTGGGTTCGTTTTCGACGAAGGGATACTCCTTACAGGCGGTAGAATGTATGATTATGTAATGCGCTGATATAAGCAGTTTGCAGGAATTGCGTTAGTGTTTCGCTCTCGTTCTCTGATAGTCCACGTATCGAAGACATCAGCCTATTCAAATCTTCCAGCAATAACCTTTCGAATGGACATCGCGACTCATTCAAGTCGACGGTACGTACAGAGTAGTTCTGTCTCCGTGACGATGGTCGTGATGTGCGATTTTTGTCAAGGGAACCAGTCTGAAGACTTGGAATTGCTGCAAAAGCGTCGTCCATGCCAAAGTGAGCATTGCCACTGGTGTGGTTGCGTCGTTACAGAGCTGACGGTATCCGACTAGATGCTACGTTCTACGGAATGGGTCTCTGGTACGTTGCGCGGGCTATTAGATCGCTCGCAGTGCCTTGTAAGGTATGGGAACAAGTACTTACGTTGGCGACTCGATCTCAATGGTTGCACCGCTGACGGAAGACTATGTCAGAACTACGTCAATGCGTACGTATCGCTCTGAACTAACGATGTTCGGGATGATCATGGGTGCCAGTTTACACACGGAGTACGACAGTATCGGAAGGCAACATCCGATCGTCGCCATCGCTCGGGTACGTATGGAACTCTGATCTGGCGTTTAGGTATAACCACTTTTTCACTGTACGGCTATGTGGTGGTTGGTGCAGGACTTCACGAACAATGCAGTACCACCGACAACTCTGACTGGGTACCTGGCGGCCCGGTAACCTAGACATTGTCGACGTGACTTGTACTTGTGGTGCGTCGACTGCAATCGACTGTACAAATTGCCACTGTCTCCTGAGTAACTTCCCTCAACATCATGCCCCCACTTGTAAGACACCAGCGCCTCATAGGTGTCCTCGAACAGATGCTGGATCTCGTCCGTTCGAGGACGACCGTTAACTTGGCGGGAATCCGCGATGGAGACACCTTTACGATCCTTCGCCGGCGCCGCCAAGTCGAATGGCTTTGTGACAACGATATCAAGTACGTCGTGTTCTTCTTCCTGGAAGTACTTATTGCTCACTGGTGAGTCGTTTAGTGCTTTCCGGCTCTTGACGGCCGGTGATACATTCAGCCGTCGGTCGGTTCCCTTATCGTCCATTGAGTCATCTTTGACTTGGGGAAACCGCGGCCGTGACGTCAACACACTCTTCAATGGGTCCCGTCCTCTGGTCTTTTTTATGCCCTGTGTCGTTGTACACCTGTCCATTGCGGAGCTCGAACATGAGCAGCGCTTGGATTTGGAGGTTTTGCCCATCGCTTTGCGAGACATCATGGGTCTTGATGTCCTTGCAGCGTTTGGGAGGCCGGTGTCCTGTGAGTCCTGCTCTGCTGTCCACTGCCTTCTGTACTAATATTTGAGAACAGACGATTACCCTCGGTTGATTGTGCTGTCCCACACTCTAGGTCCAGACGACGAAGTGCGTAAATGCGATGTATCTTCATTTCTACATCTAATCATCCTTACAGTTTTGTATGTCGGACATGTCGTTCGATGAGGTTGAAGGTTGTATAGCGTGGACGGACATTAATTTGGACGACTACCTGTTGCTGGAGGTGGCGGTGACTCGGGTTCTTAACGACTCCGACGGTTGGTTGCTCAGGTTCAATTTGAGGCAAGCCACGCGCCTTGCTACAACACCTTGAACACGTCGCGCTGTGTGTTTGTATTTGTGTTTCGGCGGTCGTCGTATACTTTGTACATATAGTGCGTTGCAAATGGCTCAGCTGTATGTTGTTGTGTGTATGAGAAAGCTAACATGGTACTTTGTGTCTCTAGAACTTGGGTTGTGTCGCTGTTAGGATTTACAGCTCGCCCAGGATCCATTGCCATGGCAATCGTCCTTTGTCCCTGGGACGTAACTTGACATTTAAGCCGGCCTTGGCGGTTGAGTTGGGTGTCGTATAGATACTCAAGACTTATTCAGAGGATTTACGGTCGTGTCCGTTTTCTTCAAGCACATGGTGACGTGTGAAGTTCTCTCCATGGGCTGCCGCATTGACGTGTCAGACTATTTCGGTGCGGTTGGACAAGAGACACTGTAGGAATCGCGAGCGTGGAAAATACTGTCTGTCGTTGTCTGTACGATACGACGTGATACTTTGAATGACGTTGACCTACGTGGGTTGACATTTGCGTTGTTGGAGTTGCGTAGTCCTGTCTATTGCCACTTGAGGCGATCTGTTTGTACACAACCGACTGATCGGCGTGCTAATACGTTGGTTGTCGTATCGGCCCACATACGCCGCGCCGTATCCCTGGACAAGTCGTTGTTGCTTTGCCTCCGCCATCAGGATCCTGAAGAGTTCTGCCGACGTTCTCACATTGAGGGTAGCCGGTTGATCTCACACACTAGGGTTGCTGGGAAACATGTTGCCGCGAAGCGCTTGCGTGCGATAAGTCACCAGCGCCGGAATCTAGTGCGTATGAACCCCATCTTACCGACTTCGGAACACCGTTGCCGCCACTCCTCGTTTTCGTTGTCGTTGCCAACATCTGCCACTGTACCCGTTGGTATGGGCGCGAGTAAATCTTTGTGACGTACGTGACCACTATCTTGTGTGCTTACACTTATAAATGAAGATCAGTATTGAACCCGACTTGCGTCCACAGATCGTCTACACATGTCTCCTCAGCTGATAGCAACGTTCAGAAGTGAGCCCAGCTCGGACTCGCAGTCTACGACTTCGCCTCGACTCTCGGATGCAGAGGCCAGGTCTCTCCTCCGGAACGTCGGTTCACTTACAACCTTCTACGGGGAGCCCTTGGGCTCGCCTATCGACCTCGATGATCACAGCGACACTGACATATCCGCGATCTCTGTGAGAGGTGGTTCAGAAGATGAGGCACCACCGAGTACGCAGCCGCGCCCGTTACCGTGGAGACATCGCAGGGCTTTCGGTACTGAAAGCCTGATACCTCGGTCAAGTTCACCTCAACAGTCATCGATGGAGCAGTACATGTGCTTCGTGTACCAGAACAACGCAGTAGGCACTTTTTCTTACTCTCTCATGACGTCGGCTAATCAAAATTAGATATGGTTGCGCGTTGCAATTACCGTGCAAGATCTCGGGTTGTCGGGTCTCCTCAGACCCGAAGTCACCGTCGAGTTCGTGGACCGACTCGGTGACCGAGATCTGACAACTCTTCAAGTCAGTCTGGTCGTAGAGAGACAGCTTCAGGAGGAATTGACTCGCGTGCTGGAAATAGCACTACGTCGCTCTGTGGACTAGAACGGCGAGGTGCGCTCTGTCTTTCCTCACTGCCGCTTATACCTCATCCCAGTCGCGTGTGTTAGCAGTTCTTCAACGGAGACTTCTCAACTCTTGTACGAGATGAAGATTGGTTTACCGTGCTACGGCAGTACTTGATGTCGCATTGACACTGGGTCGGTGTTGTATGATGTGTCCTTCTGTTGCCGTATTACTACATACCTTGTGCCTTCCCTTGATGACCATTTGTGTTGTGCAGGCCTGTATTCCGTACCAGTACCTTTATGTGCCAGTTAATTCAGGTTTTTGTACTACGTGATGCGACCAGTCTTCGATTCAACCAGAGGTGCTTGTATATTTGTCTGTCCATATCGCCTTAGTCGCTCACACGTTCTCAGTGCTCAAGGTACGATCCTAACGCGAGAGTGTTCTGATGGTCCACTGTTTGATCTGACGAGTTTCGCGCTCTCCCTTTCGTATGCTTATATCAAACGGACTCTCGAACTGTCGAGTAACCTAGTAGGTCACCGACACCATCGTCCAGTTGTGAGCCACACTCATCAGAGTCTGCAAAAGCAAGTTATTACTGTGTACTGTACACCTCTCGGCTACCCTCCGGATGTCCTGGTGAAAGCATTCCTCAAGATTGACGTCCCATACCGCAATTATCGACGTTACGGGCAACAACTATGTATAAGCAATGCGAATAAGCGTTGATATTCGCATTTCAGTGTGAGCAGACGGTACGCATCCAGGCAAGATCGCGGTGATCACGATCGTGTAGTCTATGAGGTCTACGTATGTCATGCAATGTCCTCGCAGACACTTTAAACATCCATAGACGTGGTTCTGAGCCTGCTTTTATACCAATGCACACCCCGGAAATATGCGCGTAAATAATCGGGCGTGTCGCAGGGATCGTCCTTGCATGAGAGTCCCAAGCATTTCTGAATTTCAGACGGCATATGCCGAAGATGCAATATTGTCCTGCGGTTTGGTTCATACTTTCCCGGCGCTTTCAGTCTTACCGATCACGAGGTATTGTATTTATGGGGTCACCCGGACACGTCGATCTCCCAAACTCTTTCCCTTCGACAGCATGGATGCCTCCAACAAACTTTCCACTCCCTCCCAGTCTCGCTCTCTGCTACATCCCATCGAGTGCTTGCGGATCATCGAGGCACCTAGATGTGCATTCTGCGGCAAGCGTACAATATACTACTGTGGTGGCTGCGCCGCTAGCCCGGCGTACTGCTCTGCAGATCATTTTATGAAGGTATATACGCCACGTATCGTCGGCTCCTAACTTTCCGCTGAAGTACACTTCCTCTAGCACTGGCCTATACACTCCTGAACTTGCGACCGTGACATCTCCCGCGCTTCTCGTGCGTGCGGCAGTGTTCCCTACCCACTTATGTATCCGTACGCCGGCCAAACTACTTTGCAGATGCGGAGCGCCGTAGACCCTCTTCCTCCCGTTTTCAATAAACCACATGCCTGCGGAAGCACCTTGCGGAGAGGCGTACGATTACATCGTCTACGGGTTGTATGCACAGCACGACGCAGGTACGTTGAAGTCCCCATTGTGTCGTATTGTCTGCTCCTTGTTTAACTGATCGACCGCGTTCATTGTCCCAGTCGAGTGTCGGTTTTTGCCCATCAACGTTTCACCAACTCCAGTACCCGGTGGTGAATCTCTTTGCCTCGCAGACTGCTTTGAGTTGCACTTGGTCGAGAGGTCCTTCATCATTTGGTATGACAAATCTCTGCGTTTCTTAGATAACCCTCTCCATGTGTACTACTGCGCCCGTGCATTTGATGGTCGGTACAATCCAAACAGGGCAATGATCCGCCTCACCCAGTCTGTCGATATTCTGTTACGCCGTCCATAGTATGGAAGTCTTGTCATAGTTAAATTTGGGTCACGTTCATGTGATACATATGCACCTCTTACTTTAGTCGACATCGTACATGTCAGGGACTATTTCGCATACTTTGCCTAACTATTGAACCGGGAACACGCCATTATCCCCTCATGTATCGCTTCATAAGTGCCGTATATATGTTGTTATTTACTCTATGATCGATCCATGAAATCGGTATACATTTAGTACTCACACTCAGGATTTCAGTATTGGCAGGTCGCACGTGTAATCCAGCTATTTAGGGTGTAAAACAATTTAAAAGCACACTTTCAGTAGTCTCCAATAGCAAACTGGGCAAACACTTGTGCCATAAGTGTGAGATTTCAGGAGGGTTTTGACACAATCTCACACACATATCCACCGTCACCTTTCAATGTGAGTTCTTGAGCAGGACTGAGGTTAAGGCCATTCTCTAGAATCTGACACAATTTCAAACAAGACTGCTTTGTTTACACACGGAGCAGTCAGAGTGGCACACAGCTGTAATACTTTAAATCCAATAACCTGTATTCCCATTTAACACACCTCCTTTTACATGTGTGAACATCAGTCATTTTTAGGACACGGGTGTACTGCAAATTCCAAGCAACGATTAGTCACGATCCGTCCTACCCGGAGGAAATCATTCAAATTACGACTCCTCTTACGTCTATGTGATGCACATCTGTGCACTTCGGAACCTTAGGTCGAGATTGTTGGGTTCCCAACGGTTCTAGCCTGCCAGCATGTGTGAAGAGCCATTCCACGCTTTTCGAAATCGAAATTCGCTGACACTCACATTTATCCTTTTGAAATTGTAGGATTTCATTTGGTGTTCCAGACCGGTACAATGAATGCAAGAACTTGTTTCAAGGTGGTAGACTGCCGTAATCGGCATCGAAGACTTCTGCAGCAGTAACAAAGGCATCGCCCTTTCAGGTGGTGAGAGACGGAGATCGAGGTTGTTGATACGTTGTCGGAAATGCGACTACCTTTATACCTGCCCCGACTCCACGGATTCCGAGAGTTCGCCGTGTTTTCGCCTACCGCGGTCGATACAATTTCCCGACAAGGCCGACGTCGCTGAGTTGCAATGCCATGTGCCTGCCGACCGACAACTCCTGACCTGCAAACTTCACATCAGCTTTGATTAAGCAACATACGGAGATATACTTCAGCATAATTGAGATGGCAACCTCATCAATTTTTGTTAAAATCGGAAGTCTAGGACTACCACGCACTTTCTGAACTAGCTGTGGGTCATAAAGACGGTCCACCTTTACAGCGCCGAAACCTGCAACACGGTGAACCGGCCCGCCAAGACACCGCCCGCGTTGGCTGCACCGTGATTAACGCTCGATCGTGGGACTACTGCCTCTGCTGTCTACCCAACGACATAGCCTCTGACTGTCATCAGCCGATTTCGTCCGTTCTCCAGCGAAGCTGACACTTACTCTACAGTTCCAAGACAATCCACATCGCTTGACTGCACTCTCGAGCGGGAAGGACTTCGCCTGGCATCCATTCAAGGTCTGCGTTGCTTGAGCGGTCATCTACTACACTGTTGAAATCCATGTACCATCTCAGTGGCGTTCCGTCTGCTCCGACTGGACATTTCGGGGTAGAGTCAAGCGACAGAAACGTGTTTAACCTGTGGGTACACTTACCTTCACATCGTGCAACGCCGCTTTCCTGTCAGCTTACGTAGTTCTCAACTTCTCCTGTCCTTCTTTTAGACTGCTGCCTCACACCATCCGCAGGATGCCACTTGTATTCTTAGGTGCTCCACTTCCGGACTGAGACACCGTCCCTCGCTACAAAGCCTGAAGGTATGCAACCTGCCTTTCAATGCACACAACGGCTCTATCCCTGTCGTCGCCACCCGCTCATCTGCTATTGGTCCTTTTTCTCCACGCCCTCCTTGAGTTTTGCATCTGCGCATACCCACATCAACGCGGCTGTTCCGGTACTCTCCTGAAGATTTCCCTTCCCTCTATACAACCTACACCTCGTCGCCTCTATCTACAGAGCTGGTGGGTTTTACGCAGCTCCGACATTTGCTCATATGCTAACTGTCCGGTGCGTCCACTGCCCCGTGCATATTTACAGCAACTTCCATAGTCCCTTTTGAAATCACGCACCTTTACCTGACCATGCATTCGGTTCTGTATGCCCCCATATTTGCGAACAGGTTAGTTACCCCATGGTTTTTGTTGCACCTGGCCTATGCTTAACTTGCGACAGGCGACTGGCTTTGGCGAGCCAGCTCGCTTTCTCCTACATGCCGATGGCGTCTCTGTTGTCCTGGCGTGCGACTTGTCGGGATTGCTACAGTCTTGCTACGAGAGAGCTTCGGTACTCGCTGCAAATTTTGCTCGCGAGGTTCGTACCCGATCCCACACTGTTCCTTCAGTGTCTTTCGCGCTCGCGAGCCCTCATCGTTGGTCAATCTGCTCTTGCCCACATTCTCCACGACTACTCTATCTGCCAACGCACCCTCGAGCTGGCGGTCGGTAACGTCGTATTCGACGAACTGGTCAAGGGCCTCAACGTGTTGCTTCCTGCCGGTACACACATCGTCACACAAATTGTGAAACCCGCTCCCCCCCCATTTCCCTTCGTCCGCCATATCGGCCGCATCGCCGAATTCTACCTCGCCTCAGGCCTTATCGTGCAAGTTTACAGTTCAGTCACTCCCTCAGCCTGCGACGTCGTCTGTGGAGCATGGACTACTGCTTTGATGAACTTCGCCACGCAGTCCACTCTCGGTTGCGCTTACCCCAGACTAACGCTCAACTACCGCGCAATACTATGCGATGGTCGTGTTGACTCCATGCGGTGGCTAGACAGCACTACACGCTCACATATGGAGGCTAAAGGTTTTCAATTCTTCTCGTACTCGAACGCATGGCCGACGATGTCGACTGGACCCTACCAGTCATCCCTGTCAAACACTTCAGGTTGTGGAAGTAGGCTCCACGTTTGTCCATTCCAAGGTCGATTCTTCGGGGATGCAGGCTCTCTCATCGTCTTTTACGACGGCTTCACCGTCAACCTCGACGCCCTTCGAGACGCGTCCGTTGCGCCATACGGACCCATGTCCGCTTGGAGAATTCCCACAAAAGATTCCTGCGAAGGTAGCTGTGCTGAAGACCAGTCAGTCCTGCCGGCGTTTGTTATATGCATTCTCTTCCAGTTTACAGAAGACGTCGTCCGGTCTTCTAACCCCCTGATCCTCCCTTATCGTCCGAATTCGTCTATTCCGTTACCTGTACATACGTTCTCTACAACCAGGCGTGCATCTTTTTGAGTCCCATATACACCGTATGACGACGATCTCCAATTTCTATCTGTCGTTCTTCGCAGCTCCTTGTATCTATCGATCTTGAAATGGACAGTCTCTGCCGCCTCATTCCGCCCGACATAGTGCTGTTCCTATGTCCAGTTCTCTGCGGTGTACACTACTTCCCGGCACTGCTACATCTCTACTGTTTATTGATCGATGGACCAGCACTTGTTGTCAATGGCGATTGTTTGTTCCGCTACTCACCACCGTAATACCTCGACCGTGATATCTGCGCTCCACTGATACATACCTTGCACGTAGTTGCCTTGTCATGTCCTTTGTCCTTCTTGAACTTTAAATCTGTCTCTGAGTAACCAGTACAAGCGAACGTTCCTCGAGTTTAGACATAAACAACAACAACTTCTCCAAGCGCGCACGCGTACCGCACTCATGATTTGCAACGCGTGCACGTGCACGCGTAGCCCATCGCGTCGCGTCCCACTCAGCGCCCTCCAACTTAGTCTCGAACTATCATCCCGCCTCTCGCCGTCCTCGTCCCCCTCCTTCATCCGCCCACCATTCCTTCGCATACCCATCGCCATTGCATCCCAAGGTCGTCGCACCCCCGCCGTAAGGCCCCGACAACGTCTCTATCGCACCTCACCCGACCCACACTGCCCCTCGCTCTCAAGATCAGTGCAACTCACCAGCTAATACCGCGTCGCGTCCCTCCGCCCTTGCTACGTACAACTTTCGGTCTCATTCTCTTCGTATCGAGCATATTATACTTGTTCAGTACTCACCCGCATTGTTTCAGTGGCCTGGTTCCCGGACTCGTGTTTACACGGACTCCCACCGGTGCTCATGTATTTAGGTTTGGATGGTGTCCTCGCAATAGCAGCTCAGCTTCGCTCACTCTGTCTTGTCTCATCGTCTCACGCCGTCTGTCGCTCACCGTTCCCCGCATCCGCGTCTTCGAATACCCGCGTTGCTCATTTTTATATTCGACTTACAGGTTGTTCCGTGCCTCCTCTCGGCGCGTAGCCCATCACCAGACCCTTCCGCCCTTTGTCCTTTCTCTTCATCCGCTACGCGTACGCTCGAACGAGCTCGCGACGCGTCCCCTTCGCACACAACTCTTTCCCCTTTCCGCCGGGGTTGACGTCACATCATCGAGCAGCACATAAACAGCAAGTTACTCCTCGAACGCCAGGAGTTGCGCCAGCGGGACTCGCAGGGACAGTTCAGTTGATCTTGAGATAACGTCGTCATGACACCACTGCGTGCAGCATCTGCGGCACTGACTGAAGTACATGAGCCTTCACAATTGCCAGCAACCTCGCAACCATAAGCGCATCTTGTACGTCCAGAACTAAGTACACCACGTTCCATATCATTTCAACAACCCTTGCCCCAGCTCTTTCATTCGATGGATCCACATGGATCGAAACACGCACTGTTGCGGTACCATCTTCGACCCAGTCCTATCGCAAAGGTCATTGACCTAGCCCTGTCTTTCATATCTATAAGATAAGCTGCAACACCGATATCCACGACCACTTCATGTTTGCCTGCCACACAAAACGAATGGCAATCTCAACGTTTTGCACCTTCGTAGTCTACTACACCGACACCGGTATTATTAGGAGACTCACTATAGTACGTACTTTCGCTCACATTGAATCCATTTCGACATAGGGAGAATCGTTCAATCTTTCAACATGCTACGACTGCAAATTAGCCCAATACAGCGATCAAGCGACCTGGAAAACATACATTCGCCACTCACTGAATTTCTGCAGCCTCATACTGCGACCGACATCTTTCGATGCATAGTAAAGAAGCACCGGACCACCTAGAAATACGTAGTCAGACACATCTACACTCCTACCCGGTGTCCTCTCCTCGTCGTCTTCGGAGCTACTCACTGCAGCTGCAATCGACGACTGAAGCGCCCCACGTTGTCCACATATCGCACCACCGAGTACACGACTCAAACAACAGTCTCAATCCTCGTTTACCTTCATTTCCTAACGTGCCGCTCTGCAGGTCAGATCGTGGAAAACAAAAGTGCGACCTGCAACGTGCGATCGAAGTCGGTGGGCGCAGCTTACCTGCATTCCGGCCTTGGGACCCTGCATGGACTCAAGTGCCACGGGTCCAACTCAGGTCGCGTCTTTTAACGCCAGAGTCAACTACTTCGGGGGATATGCCTAATTCGACAATAATAAGTGTTTCAAACTCCGATAATCAGAGCACATTCCCTCCCTTCTTGCAACCCTATCCCTGTCGGCATCCACGTGTACCGAGCTTTCTCCGCAAGTCTCCACAGTCTCACTGCCACCCGAGGTAACGATTTCCGCCAATTGCTTAATGCACCACCTCACGTTCCGTCTCGTGTGCAACAACAACTAGTACGCATCCTTCCACCTCCCGTTCTAAGGTGCTCAGTTGACTGATTTATCACACCAACCGACAAGCTGCAAATTATACATTCCTCAGGATAACGACGTCAGATACGGCTCCACTTCTGCTCCATACATCCGCCTCAACTGACTTCAGCCATAGACAATCGACGGGATCCTCGTCCCTGGTCGTGTGTTTCTCCCTCCACTAATCAATGAACATTAGCGCACTGCGTCATCTTTTACCAACACTGGGCCATATCCACAGCACAACACCCATTGGCTTGACCCGAATCGACCGAGTCCCTTATAGGTGTCACAGGTTTAGTCGGCCACAATTCGCAGTGTCCATTCTTGTGGACTATCGTTACCAACCCGCAAACAGTTATCAAATCCTTAGATGCCCTTTGCGACGCACCGTTCCCCTCCCGCGGTACTTCCCCCGATGCCTTACGGAAGTACTGGGATTCTTCACGTTTCCTTCGCACACCGTCTTGACTACAAGCTCCTGACGACAAGTTTGTAGACCTGCAGATTTTCGACATTGCTGGGTGCTGCTTAGGATGGTATGTATCCTAACCGGATATCCGCATCTAACAGTACGTACCGGCCATTTAGCATAGTAACATTCGCCCATCTTGCTTATCTATACAGCCAGCAGTCTATGTTGATAACTCTGTCCCCTATCAGGTCATGGTTACTCGCACTGACCAACCTACCTGATCGTATTGACCGACAGGACCACGAAAGCCACTTTGAGACTCAGCACACGTCAACCTGCATTTTCCTTCTGATGGACTAACCGGTAACCCATCGACACATCGTCTGAAATACCAATCCCACTGCTAACTGACAGCCCCTTCCCCCTCGTTGCCTAGGGGCCTAATACCCTTACATCTACCGATCCCTGCGCAGATCGACAAGGGGTACATGTCTCTCCTTGTGCAATTTGTTACGTGCACTTCCTCCACCGTAACCATGGTCTGACCCCCTTTTCAACGTTGTCAGGTTTCCTTCTCTACAACCAACAGGTGCCTCCTAGTCTCTCACTCGCACACTAAACAAATCGCACTACTCAGGAGCTCTCTTTTCTAGGCTACCGACCGGCATGTACCCAACACCGAGGCGTCACCGAGCTACGTTTTTCTCGAGCACTCCAACTCATGTCACACCCCTCTAGCGGATCTGCGATCCATATCTTGCACAATCGACGTTGCTACCCAATGCTTCGCAACTGTCGACACACATAACACAACGTCGGACAACCTTCACTGGCAGTGCACGACCTTTACCTCCGTATATCACCGCACAATTCATAATACTCCACGGCGCGGACATCGTGAGCAAGTTACTTCCTCGCATATTGCCCCTTCAACATTGACAACCCCTCTTATTTTCTAGACATCAACCTTGCATCCATGTCGTACGTACCACACATTGTTCTAAAACACCGTCGCTTGTCTCAATCCCCTCCCGCAGCCTCGACACAGACAGCGTCGCACGGATCTTCGAACACTGTAATGCAGCGACCTTAGCTCGATCTGCGGAGGCTTCGCACCTCCTTAAAGCACTCGTCGCTCGCGAACTGCGCAGACGTTACTTCACTGTCCTTTTCCGAACTTTCATGAACAGAGGCCGTGAATTCAGCGGCCTACTTTCCTCCACAGGAGGAATCATTTCGGGCTCCACCGCACTCGCATACCTCTGTTCGGACGATCTGTGGTATCCCGGGGATCTCGACGTTTACCTGCCAGAGCACACGTACTCCAATTTCGTATCCGAATTCGAACGGATGGCTCTCGCCGTCGTCGATCAGGAGTTCACCTCACGTCGTCCTACACGCTACCATGGCATATCTTGTGTACGACGCTACGTCGCCCCATCCGGTGCGCGAATCGACATCATTCAGAGCGCCACAACCTGCGCCGCAAGTCCTCTTCTGTCTTTCTGGACTACCGCAGTCGTCAACATCCTATCTCCCCATGGTGCCGTATGCGCCTTCCCCCGTCTCACCCTGGACCACAAAGCTCTAGTGGCGGACATTGCCCACTCACAGAAGCTGGCGGACGCTCGGAGGAAATACGAACAGCGCGGATTTGAATTTACACAGGTGGTCTCGTGGACACCGTCTCCGTACACTGACGGCAACGGAAGGTACATATTTTCTGATCTGGGCGCGCTGGTGCTCGACTTCCACACGATATGGCCGACCTGTGCCTCGCGTCTCCCCATAGCCCGCGCTGGACGAACTTGGATCATGCAACCCCACTCCAATGACTAAATTTCTGGTAAGAACCGCCTCCACTTCTCCGCACACCCTTGCCTCATTAGCACGACTTGCCCTCTCCCAGGTAACTTTCAGCTGAACTACATCTTTCCCTAGAAACCGACGTATGCAACCGCCGCGTAGTTCGGGATGCCGACTGGTCTGCTTAGAGACCGCCAGCCACAATTCGGCGTGCGGACTATCATTACCTACTTTCCTTTTCGTCTTCGCCTCCCGACCGCTATGATCTAAGAACCCATCGCTTCTTGCTAAGAACTTGAACCTTCCGTCTCACTTTGTCTTCGCGACGCCGTCCGTCCTACGCATTTATAAACTTTCTTCCCTACTGATTTTGCTCAAGTGTTACCTATTCTAGAATGGGCGGTGCAACCGGTGACCCTCTAATCAAACTTTACCGGATTCTTACGCTCACCTCCTCACTTCGTCCTCCGATTGCCCATCGACCCCTAGGTTTAAAGTTTGTATAACTCTTCGCTTCTCTCCTCCTTCACCGCACGGCCGACAAGCAACCGCAGCAATAGAACTCGTGTATCTACCTCGCCGCACCATTTCCCAAGTTAGACGACGCATTACCTAGTTCAACTTCCCGCAGACCGCATCGACGTACGGCACCCTGGTGCCAGGATCTCCACCACACACCCATTGGTCTGTATCTCGACCTCGGCAATTCCGGCCCCTCCAACGTGTGTTGCCTAATCGCATCCTCGCCGCGATGCGTACCACCTGTCGACTTACGTCACGGGAGTCCTATGTTGTCCATACATGTACCGACGGGTCTTCGACTCGGTCTGCAGCACACTTCCCTTCCCCTGCAAACACTTCGCGTCTCACACTACATCCATGGACCAGCCTAGTGATTACACTGCCTACGACAACATCGGTGGGCTTCAGCTTTCTGGCTCGAACATAAAGCTGATACATTATCTTCTTTAAAGCCGGCTATCCGATGACGTCTGCAACCACTACACTCGAGCGCGTTCAGAACCCGTCAACACCGCGCCCCGTATCCTTCCAGGCTTCACCACACGGCACCTGTTTCAGATGCGCCCAGGCTGGTCGAACAGTCCGTATCTTCCCATCTTCGTGTCCTCCGTCCTTATTGACCGCCATTTACGCAGTGCGGTGGCGTAACATATCAGTGCTCCCACTGTCGCGCACAGGGTACCGACTGCACCTGGCCAGACGAATCACTCGAAGGCGCCCTCCCTGCGCGAAAAAGAAAACGGAACGAGGACAGTGAGGCGGTTTCAAAATGCGCTTCATGCTCCCTCGACCCCTTGAAGGTGCTTGTCCCCCATTTTCCTTCGTCTGCGTGAGTTTCTCACTTTCAACAGGCTTGTACCAACACTGGTAGTGCCGCATGTCTCGAGTGCGAACAAGCAGGGCTTCTCTGCCTGCCGAACACCAGCCCCTTTCTCGTTCCTTCCTCATTCGTTCCCTCATCCCCGAGTACCACCTCCACGTCCGGCCCCGCTCTAATGAACGAACTTTCCTCCTACTTTCCCCTTTCCGCTCCCGACATCGCTCCGCTGACAAACGATCCCTACTCAACGCCCACCTTCGAAGCTCCCTATGGACACATCCATGCACCAACTCCCCACCTACCCGTTCTTCCTTACCAGATGCATAGATCTCCTCGTCCGCCTAGCACACCCTCTACTCCTAGACAGCAATCTTCTACTGTCCCATCGACAACTCCGTTCTCGGCAGACACTCCCCTTCCTCCTTACGTCCTCAACACTCGTCAATCGACACCCAACTATCCGCTCCCGGACGACGCCCTCCATTTCGCAGATCGTCAAGCTCCTTTGCTTCTCTCAGCCCACACTCCCTCCTCCGACATGCAATTCTGGGAGCCACGCACTGGCGGTTTTCCCGCCCCATCTATCGCAGCGAACACTGGTACTGCCTCCCTAGGCGGGACCGCCCTCTACGGCCTCAGTGGGGAGTCGTTGGCACATACGCCCTCGCTCAGCACACGCGCTCGCCGTGGCCCGTCTCCGTACAGACTCCGTTCCCCAGTTCAAGATGTACGCATACACTTCGGGGGTTTCGTCATGTTGGAGGGGACAACATGCCTGTCAGAATGGAATTCAGTAGCTAAAACAATGTATCAAATGTTGAATAGACTAGTGTTTGAAATTGAATCGGGGACTTGAGCGAATTTAAAATCTCTTATAATGTCCTGTATGTTGCGCCGCGCAACATTGCATTCAACAGTTCAAGTGTTCTCTGGAAGAAAAGCCAAGACAGCGTTTCAACTGTGGCGCGGACGAAAATTTGAAAGATTACCTGGGCTGAAATGTAAATCCACATCTGATATGTCGATTCTCCTGAAAACCCGTCAGCATTTGAGCTTAAATCCGGGCC
>CM035309.1:2366209-2391814 GCA_002900995.3 Ganoderma boninense | reverse complement strand
GTTTCGCTGTTCGCCGATACTCGTCCCCCGCGCTCGATAAGCCAGATGTCTTCGCTCAGTATCCCGATTTTCCAGCCCGAACATGGTCTACACATGGTACTGCCTTGGAGGAAGTCGAAGTGTCTTGGATCTTTTGTCACTTTGCTCAGTATAACGTCTCTGAGCACACTGCTGTCGTTTTAGCTCTGAGTCAGGTGAGCGATACCCATTGTCATCTATTTCTGCACTTGAACTTAAATCCTGTAAGGTTTAGTTTCATTGTCCTTCGTTCCCTCCATGTAATAATAGAAGTCGCCTATAAAGATCCGAGCTTGCCTGCATCAACCGCAACCGCAACCACACTGATCATCGGCGCCGGTCGTCGGAACTTTTCTGTCTTTACTGTCTTTACATTGCCTCGACTCGATTGCGTGTTGACACGATTGAGGGGTTCCGCTCTGCTCCTGCTCGACTCAATCGCGTGTTGACGCGCCTGAGTCCTCCGCCTCATCATGGATTCAACCTACTTCACTGCTCAGGCGCTTTATCAGTTCGGCGCGCGTGCTCTGGGAATGGCTGGCCCATCGCCTCATCGACGAGAAATAGCGTCCAGTTCCTCTGAGGTCTCTGACTCCCAAGCCATGGATATCGAACCTGCAGGCAATCCCACCGTGAGTCCTGGTACAATCGGAGGCTGTTCTTGTATTAATCATTTATATATTTTCAGGGTGTGTCTTTGACGTTCTCAAGCACTTCAATGTCGATGCAGGCGTCAGCTATGGCTCCTATGCCCAACATTGTATTGCCGACGATCCCTGGAGGATTTTCATTCTCATCCCCCGCTCCTAACACTCCACCTCCGCATATGTATCCAATTAACATTCCCTCCTCCCCTTCATCCTTCCACGACGTTCCACAATCATCGCGCGGGGCTTCAGAATCATCTGCGAAGGTCCGTCGGACTGAGATGCCGTCCCTGCGAGTCCAAGGCTTGAAGCGACACTTGCGCGCGACAGAGGCGAAGCTGCTGGCGGCTTCTCAGAAACATCAGCGAGACCGTCAGCGCCTTGCCATCGAGACAGCCCACAAGGCCTCGACGATGCAGTATGCGCAAGATCTTGCCGCTTGGGAGCAAAGAGCTCAAAGTTATGAACAGCAGCTTCGAGCGCAGGAATCTCGTCTTCTGGCGATCACAGCCGAGAACGCAGCGATCACCAAGGAGTTACGAGAGGCCCTGCATATGCGGGGGGAACAACTGGCTTCTCTCCAACGCAGTCTACATGGGAAGGACGTGGAGATGAGCCACGTACAGGTCCAATGTCAGGAGCTTATCGCGAAGTTCGAAGCTGTTCAGCTTGAGCTGCGAAAGGAGAAGGACACTGCCGGGATGTTCCAAGCTGAGCTGGGTCGCGAGAGGGAGAGCGCTGCTGTCGAACGCGAGCGCAAGATGCTCGCGCTCGAAGAAAGAATGACTAGGACAATCCAGGCGAGTCAATTACAAGCATACAAATCCTTCCGCTCAGCCCTCTCATCTATCTACTCATAGACCATTGTTAGGAATAATCAAGCATACCCCGCTCCCCTCGCGCGTCTGAACCCGCTCCTCTCGAGTCCGAGACCACTTCTCTTCGACAGGCTTCGAACCCCCCCAATATACCCGCTCCGAGTCTACCTGCTCAGCATCGCCCGTCTGCTCTGGCCCGTCAATCCTCTACTGCTCCGGCGTTCACTGTTCCTCGCTCTAGTACACTATCTGCTGCTTCAGTTTCACGACAACGGCCACCTCCCATCCCGTCGGATGAATCATCTGAATCATCTGACCCCCCCAAACACTTGAGCGGCACTCCGGATGACTTCGATTTCGAGGACATCCCAGAGCGGCAGCCATCTACTCTGCCACCTGATCGGGTGCCACGCCTCGCCGTGCCGCGACACGCCCAAGCGAAAGCGGTCGCGAAGGTAGTCGCGGCTGAAAAGGCAGCCATTGGAGCACGTTCAGAGGACCGCAAGGAGCATCTCAAGCAGGTGTGAGCTGTCTTTGGGGAGTTTCTCGGGGCGCCTGAAGACGAGGACTTCGTTAGTGGCCATACTCCTGCTTCCCGGGACGTTGTCGAAGCTTACCTGAATGGGGCTGGCCTTGGTCCCGATCGGAACGACCTCTGTTTCACGGACTTGAAACCTTACAACAACGCTTGGAATTGCGCTGTTGCATCCGAGCTAGGGGATATTCTATTCACGAGGCAGAGCAGTGGTAAATGGCGGCGTGCGGACGGTACTCAGGTGGCTACTGCATCCCAGCCGTATTGGGCAGATGCCGTCCTCGAGAAATTCAAACGGCAAGCCACAAGCTGGCGAGACGCGATGGGCCGAGTCGTTGCTAATGGACTCACTGGTGTTCCACGTAAAGAGTCTCGAGCTGAGACAAACACTCGACGACTTCAGCAAGGAGAAGAGCAGGCCAAGGTTGCGAGGCAGAGGGAGCGCAGGGCCAAGGTAAATTCACGAGATTACGAGCTAGACTATGCACTGATAAGACCTTCCAGCGTTGGGACAGGCGGAAAGCAATTTGCAAAGCTGCCATCAATTTTGCCACCACAACGTTCGACGAGAATCAATGGAAGAAGTTTCTTCAAATCATCGATACACTCGGCAAGGAAGGTATGAGCTCCGACGAGTCAGACGAGGACGTCACGCATCTTCCATGCTATCGAGTCTCCATCCTTCCGTGGAGGCGCGAGTTCGACGCGATTATGGACAAGATCGATGCTGAACGCTTGAATCCAAAGAGTGGCTACAGCAAGAGGGGATCTCGCCCAACACCCCGTCATCGCCAGGATAAAGCACTCGAGGGCGCCGACGATATCCGTGTCAGCTGTCGCGAAGCTGTCTCCGGCCTCCCTTCTGCTTTCTATGATGCACAATGGCTCAAGGGGCTATCCAACGATTACGTCGAGCGGGTCCTTAGCGTTTCCGAAGAAGTAGCTGACTGGGTAGTAGAAATCGCCAATTTGTACGGCACAAGTAGCACTTGATTCATTTCAGGACTAGGAATGTACCGTTGTATATACATACTCAGGATAATGACGAACACGCATGGTCGTCTGACAATTGACTAGGCGGACAGTCTCAACAGGCTACAGCGCGAAACCCCAGGTTCGTGTTCTTCTAGCAGAGATTGCAGGTCCTCCGCGGTCGACACCGCCGAGGGGAAAGACATCGAATAAGACATCGAATAAGACAAAAACGCTGTCACCTCAAGGTCAACACCTCAGGGTGATGGGGGGAAGGTGGTCGGCTGATGGGCGAAAGGTGGTCGGCGACGAGAACAGGGGGAGTGAGTTTGTCAGCAATGTGGCAGTGCACTTAAGCGCCGTGTCTCCTTTTCCCTTGTCGTCTCTCCATCCCAGACTCCACATCATCATCCATCATCCATCATCATTCGTTGAGGTGTTGACCTCAGCGAATCTCCTCTCTCGACCCACTAACTTAACCATCACTCGCTGAGGTGTTGACCTCTGCGAAATCCTCCTTCTCTGCTTCAGCTCCATTCGCATCGCCGCAAAGTCTCCGTCAACGGCGTCTCCTACCCCTCCACCAGTGCCGTTACTGTTGCAGGAATCCACGTCTGTTCATCTCGGTATGTACAACCTGGCGATCACGGTTAATTTTCAGACCTTTGATCGTGCTTCAAGCAGAAGCCCGTTTCGTGCGTCCAGAATGTCACAGCTCACATCTGCGCCTGATCCGAAGGTAATGGCCTCACAGACGATCACCTTTCCGCATACACTAAAGACGTATTGCAGGATCTTTTGCTCCGTGTTTTTATACACGGGGGCCAGGTGTATACCTCCCCGACCAGAATTCATCTTCCTGCCATCCCTCCTTCTCACGACAGTCCTGATGCCGCAGGCATACCTCCTTCGTCGACTTGGCTGCACGGCATGTGGTCGAAGAAGGACTACCTAGAGCTAGCCTTCTATCCCACTTCAAACCGTCTCATAGGTTCAGCCTTTCAGTCCCTCAATTTTTATCGTCGAGATATGATCCCGCTGGACGTCCGTCAGCACCACCCTGCCGCACCCGTGTACCGTACTCCCTATGCCGATGAATAGATGAAGCTGGAAGCGACGTTAGTTCAAGTTCGGAATCTTCTGCAGAGCCATCGCATTGCTCCTGTCCTTGTCTCGTTGGACAAGCAGCCCATACAAGGACCATCATCTGAAGGGTACGGAGCTTGGTTGACTGATCGGGAGGCTGCTCAACGCAAAGCTTTCTTCGCGCAAAGGAAGTTTTTGTACCATATCGCTATTATCTCCTTCCATATCGCTGCTTTGTGGTGCCGCACAAACAATCCACATCAATGGTACGACTACTTACTGGAGAGCGGGGTGCCGGGCCATGTTCTGGACAGTCTCTCAGCAAGTGTCGTGGCGGACTTCACTCCCAACAATCCCCGAGCTGGTGTCTTCATCAAACCTGATATGTGTTCCTGGGCGAACTATCTCCCCGTCCTCATTCTTGCCAAAGTGCCCGTCTTTGTTTGCTGGGGCCCTGTACGCTCTCGGATCGCAGCCCCTCCAGCGTTCAAGAAGCTCGAACCGTCCAACGAGGCCATTTTGGCTGCGCAACAGCCTTCGACAGACGAAGCTGGCACGGCTGGAGATCACATCGCTAGCTCTTCCAGAACGTCAGGGATGCTGCCCGAGTTCTTATCCACCGACACCCCAGGGACGTTCTTCGCTGCCCGTGCTGCCTACCGCGCCGCTCGCATCCGCATCGAAACGGAAGAACAAAAGCAGAGTCGGTTGTCTCGGGAGAAACGCGCGGCCAAGTATCTGATCACACCACATGGCGAGGATCAAGTCTTCGAGTGGGACTTCGACTACGAGAGCATGCGGTGGAAGAGGGAAAGAGTCACGCGGAAGGAGCGTCAAATAATTTGGTCCGGGTACGACAAAAGGCACAAGCGTTACGATCCCGTTGTCAAAGAGTGGGATCTTGCGTACTTTTTTGACACTGCGGAGAGCTCTATCAGAGAGCCACGGGACTGTGACGAGTTAGACGAACAGGAGGCTAGCGATCGTTCCTCGAGCCCCCTCTTCCGCGAGGAGGACTACAACCTTACCCCTCCCCCCCTTACCTCGTTTCACAGCGATAACATGGACCTGGAGGAACCGGACATCAGCCACAACATATCTCCAACCCCGGCCTCAGGTAGCGGTGCGATGCCCACCCGGCCGCCCACCGCAATTCATGCCACACCACGCCTTCTTACTTCCTGGATTCCCACCACATCTGCCGCGTGGATGCCTCAGACCATCGCGCCAACGCCAACGACATCCAGCCTGGAAGAAGAGGATGGCGAGATCGGGTTCAATGAAGAGTGGCAGCCAACGTTCCCGACGCTCAGCGGGGTGCTCATCTCTCGTCATCTCTTCCGATGGGGAGGTAGTTTAAACGACCTACCGACTGTCCCAGACAAGAAGCGTCTGAGCTGGTCTGACGCATCGAGAGCACTCGGCTTTCTTCCGACCCCGGAGCTCAAGGGTGTTCTCGACGCCGAGAAGCCGGAGGGGTGTAATGCCTTTGCGCACTGGGTCTCATGTATGGTCGAAAACATCCCTCTTCCTACAGACTGGTGGCTCTTGGCCCCGAGATCTTTCAGACTTCGAGATCTCCTGCGGACGGCCGACCTCCGAGTGTTTCACATCGATGACCCCCACGCAAATCTCCGGTTGTGGTGCCTAGACGACAGAACCAATCCAAGGTACATGCGGACGTGGTTCGTGGCCGTGGAGAACCCTTCGACGGCTCTGGCAGCTGCCGTGAGTCATCGATCAATTGATGAAGCTGTCAAATGGATGTCGTTGTCAGGTATGCGCGAATATATAAAATCGTCAGTATATATAAATTGCTAATAGAATGTTCGTTCAGGCGCTCAATTCAGGACCCTCATCCACTCACCGAGAGTTGGCGAACTAATCAAACAAGGATTCACGAGGACCATTCCTTACCTCGGCCGTCATCTCCTTATGCGACCAACAAATTATGTATTCACCGCCGCTGATTTTCATGTGTATGAAGAAGTCCGCGACCACTTCTTCCGCTCTAATCCCCGTGTCGGACGCGCGGCATTGTTAGCTGGCGGGATCCTCTGGCGATTGGCAATCGAGAGCGTTGAGCGAGGTGTTGTTCTGGACGGCCCCGATAGCCTCAGCACCGCTCTCGGGATCACATTCACTCTTCGCGACCATGCCGACAACGCCTTCATTGACGACAGTCTTAGTCCCGATGAGATTCGCGTCATCATTGGTACTTATATTCGGGAGCCACTCCACCGGAACAATGCAGACGGGGCGGGTTTCCCGATGTGGTGGCCAGATGCCCATTTCGAGGGGTCGGCTCTCGACTTTGGGTGGTGGTCTCCAGTTGCGGAGGCCTGGTATTGCGAGCTTCGTCAAGAGTATCGCAACGGCAATTCCCAGCCAAAGACCGGCTCCCAATGGCGCAAAGTTTTGAGGAACAGAGACAAACGTGCTCGTCTGTTTACGGACAATAGCAAGACAGCCGCTTCAGCATTTCTACGGGGTATCTCAACATGAATGTTCATGGATATTTACGTCTGTATGAAGTGTACTATGAACAGTGTACGCCTAGTTGCAGCGCATCTCTCATCGTTGTATTCTCTCATCGTTGTATTTGTTTCTGTTTGGGATAGTCACGCAAGTCTTCATAGATTAAATCCATCATGATGTCCGTGATACAAATACAAAGGGAATCGATAGTGTGATAGGCAGCAACGTCAAACGCCTGATGAAACATACATGATCCACTGTCCATCCTTAAAGTCCGGAGACCAAGTTCGATAGAGCGACAATGACAGCGAGGAGAACGGAAGGCGCAACAAGAACAAGCGGGAGAACGACGAGCCCTAGGTACCTGCAAGCTACTCCGTCTTCTTCGGCCTCTTGCTCCCCGGCTCCTTGGGGGTCTCCCCCCTGACCTCTGCGAGTGTGCTTTTGTACCTGTACACGTCGTGCTCTTTGCGGATTCGAGCGCTCGCAAGGTCGTCTACGGAATGCGGCCAATCGATGAGCGGGTTAAGGTTGTCCGGATACCTCGTCTCGCCATCTTGTCCGGACCAGTTGAAGTCGATGAGATATCCCCTTCCCTGTGCCATCACGATGTTCGGGATCCGTATGTCGCCGTGGACCAAACCTGCGTTGTGCAATAGACACATGGCATGGTGAATATCCCTCTCGACGACCTCGGCGTGGTCGAGGTTCCCCTCGCAGGGATGTATATCCTTCTCGCCCAGACTTAGGTCTTGCATGACGACTAGCGTCTTGCCGGAAACGACTTCGCCACACCAATACAACTGCGGCGCGAGCGGAGGCACTTGGCTTGCGAGCAGCTTGTGCGCGTTCCAGCCGTAGTCCCGCACGACGATCTTGATATAGACCGGAGTAAGATTACCAGCCTGGCGAATGAAACCTTTGTACAAAGTTCGCGCAGGGTAACCGACGCTGGGGATATATTCGACGACGTCAAGCTCCAAGCCCATGAGGTGGCGCAATAGAGGCATGCTGGGTTTGGGACGGAGACAACGCATGAGGGCCACCGGGTCGGGAAAGAGGTAAGGGACTCTCGGATGCCTCGTGCTGGCGTGAAGATTGGTATAAAATGTGTGCAATTTCTTCACCGTGTCACGAAGGATCTGAAACTTGATTGCGATTGAGCGGCGGTCGGCGGTAGAGGAATTGAATAGGTCGTTGTTGAGGTCGACGTGGAAGAACGGTGCGCCAACGAGCCTGTTGGTCAAATACGCGAACGAGGCCCTCACTTCGGTACCCTCTACCACGAAAACAACCGTCGGACAGTTTGTCAACAGTATGGTGCCTTTCATTCGCTATGAAAATTCATCAGATAAGTGTGAGCAGTAACCAATGACACTAGTACCTCATCTACCGCGGTCAAGTGTTGCAGCGACCAGAAGCTTTGCACTGTGGCGTTCGCGGGTTTGTCCTTCTTGCCATCCCCGATGATGGGAACACCGACCATGCCGTGAGGAGTATGAGAAAACCCCACCCAATCCGGTTGAGTCACGATTGTCTTCCCCAACATCACCGAGTAGTGCAACTCTATTGGAACGGGGTCGAAGAGACGTTGAAGAGGCATCATGAGACCGGTGTTAAATTCGCGTTCATTTTTAGCATCCTCGTTAACAGCGTTCTTCATCAAGGCGGCGGTTTGGAATATGTCGTACGAGCCCGGGGTTTTGCCCTCTTCGAGTTGGACGAGCTCAGGATTCATGAGGAGGTTGTAGGCTTCAGCGAAGATGGGTACGTGCAGTACGGCGCTAGGTCCAAAATCACCTTTGGGAGACTGGCCAATGGAAATAGGTGTTCGATCCTTCATTTCCTGGGTCATCGAACTAAGGTTTGCCGACAACTTGCTCGGTGATGGCTTTTTGTCTGGGATCCTCGAGCGCAGGTCAACCAGCACCGTGTCCATGTACGTTTTACGATCTATTCAAGAATTTTAATGTTACTCTAGGGACAAGCTAAGGAATATGACACACTCGCGACAATCGGGGCCGCACGGAGTTCACGGTTGGTCTGGTACGCATGCAATGGCTCGGCGGAATCTGAGGAAAGTCTTCAATGAGAAATATCGATTGTGCAGACGATTTGACGTACCATGCGCCAAAATGTACCACCGGATGCCCCGACCCTCCTCCAATTCAGTGAGTCTTGAAAGGAGCGTGTCTTGAGGTACGGCGTTCGAGAGGAGGTTGTAGCCGGTTTCCCGATACCACCGGGTGGCTGAGCGAGTGTAGGAACCGAGGGCGTTAATGGGATCATCGAGTGCCTCCTTCGAACTAAACGTGTCCCTCTCCTTTGAATCGTGAGTCAAGCACAGGTTTGGCTGAACGATAACGATTTGCCTACATTTACAATGTACCGGAGGGAAAGCGTTTTCGAACCGTGCTCGTAGTGGTACTTTCGATTATCCTCCTGGGAAGCGTAGAATGCTACAAGGAATACCCTGGCCTCATCCAAGAGGTCTTTGGCTGTGATGTCTTCATATGCCTTGCAGATCTGGGCTTCGAAGTGGTGAGGCTCTGTGTTGATCACGGCCCGGATTAAAGTCATCGCGAGGTAGAGCGGAGGTAGAAGTGGAGTGAAGACGAGGATGAAGACGGAGACGACGACGACGACGACGACGACGACGACGACGGCGGCGGCGACGACGACGGCGGCGGCGACGACGGCGGCGACGACGGCGGCGACGACGACGACCAGACCAAGACCAAGAAAAGACCAAGACCAAGACCAAGACCAAGACGTGCTGGAGGCTGACATGAGACAATAGATATCGGACATGTTATTTCGAGGCTCACCTTTGATTTAGCACTGCGGGACGCGGTTCTTTCGCCGCAGCCTCGCGGTGTAACTGCGAGGGACACTGAGGGAAGCCACCCTCGATGGTCAACACCGCCGAGCGCGCAATGAACAGAGGGATAAACAGACTCGGCGGTCAACACCGCTGAGTCTAGATGGGGAGATGGGGAGGAGAAGGAGGGAGTACGTTGAGAGTGTGGAAGATACGACGGAAGACGGAGGAACCGAGGAGAAGCCAGCACTGCAATCCCAATCCCTCCCGATGAGCGGCAGATAAGTGGCCGATGAGTGGAGACGAGCGGCAGATAAGCGGCCGATGAGTGGGAGACGAGCGGCCGATGAGCGGGAGGCGAGCGGCCGATGAGCGGGAGACGAGCGGCCGATGAGCGGCCGCTTTTTTCCCGATGACTGTAGGCCCGGATTTAAGCTCAAATGCTGACCGGGTTTTCAGGAGAATCGACATATCAGATGTGGATTTACATTTCAGCCCAGGTAATCTTTCAAATTTTCGTCCGCGCCACAGTTGAAATGCTGTCTTGGCTTTTCTTCCAGAGAACACTTGAACTGTTGAATGCAATGTTGCGCGGCGCAACATACAGGACATTATAAGAGATTTTAAATTCGCTCAAGTCCCCGATTCAATTTCAAACACTAGTCTATTCAACATTTGATACATTGTTTTAGCTACTGAATTCCATTCTGACAGGCATGTTGTCCCCTCCAACATGACGAAACCCCCGAAGTGATATCTAAAGGTGATCTGTTCCCTTGGTCCGGAAGCGCGGGATCGTTATCTGACTCTTTTTGACGTGTTCCCCATAGGACGCTTCCACCCAGAACATGCCGCTCTCGTTGGCGACATGGGAAACTCGGGGTCGTCTAGTTGCTCCTTCGAGAAACGTGCTGCTGGCCGAGCCTACGTCGACGCAGTGAGTTCCTCTATCGAGATCTACAGCACGACTGACTAACGTCCCCTCCTGACCATTCAGCCAATTGGCCCTCTCTTCGTCAACCAACCAATCCCGAATCCTCCGCCGTCCATCCCTTCTCTTCCACTCCTCCCTCCTTCCTCCATCTACGACCACCGTCGTCAAGAATCTCACATGATGGCCATAGCACCTCCCTCTGCATACGACACCCACGCCTTGCCGAAACGGGTTCCACTTGCCGCATCCTCAAGTGCGAGTACCAGCCGCACATACACTTCTCCACCCCGTCGAGCCGTAAGCCACAAGCCGTGCTGCCCATGCGACTAATGATCACTAACCTTTGCTACCAGCACCCTTCTACATATTTTTCGCCCGCATACAACGACCAAGTCTCTCGGCAGACTTGAATGCCACCTGACCCCTTACCACTCACTCTCGTTCTACGCATCCACTCGTCACATTTCTGTATATCTTCCGATCTCTCACACTCTTCGTCTGTCAACACCGATCATCTCATTTTACTTAACAGATCCACGACCTCCTCGATGGCTGGTCGCCATTAAAGCTACATTGCGTCGGCGGAGCGCCGCATTTCCCTCTCTAACGTCTCACAGTTCACTCCATGTACACCATCTGTCCCCATCCCCATACTTTCCCCTATGTCTACCAGAACACGTCCCCGCATCTCACCGCACTTGTTCCCACTGTACACTCACCTACTCAGGCCACCGCTCCAAAGCCACCCCTCCAAATACCTCGACACCTCCCATGTTCCCGTTACCGTTCCTTTATCCCCCTGATTATTCGCGGACAACATATCCACACCGTTAATAAACTGCTTATTTAAAACCGCGTGACTTGCACATTGAGCCCATTCGCCACCGCTATCTACCTAGTCAGTCTTCAGCAAACGCCTTCAACACCGGCCCGACAGCCTTGCCGCATGCGCAATAACTAGGTCCGTCGACGGACCGAACGACCCGTTCTACCGACCGATCCACGTGCTGCTCGTTTCGCCGGGACTGTACCTTCCGCCGAATCCTCCGACGCCTCACCGACCTCACTCCCCTCGCCACCACTCTCCTCGACCGCTGTTGAAACCACGTCAGCTCAACCAATCCTACCATCATATTCTAACTCACCGCTGCTCTCATTCCCACTCGAATCCAACGTATCTGACGACCGCCTACGGTCTTCGCTATCACCGTTCTCCACATCTGTGTCTTTGACAGGACCAGCGCCCACTCCCGCCTCCTCGCCTTCGGTAACACTGACAAGATCCTCACCCTTTTCCTCATTGGCCTTACACGCGCTATGCTGTTCCGACGACGTTCCCGACGACCCCTCCCCGACGTCGCTGGCGGCACCTACATCCCGAACAGTGAGTATTCCACGTCATGTTGACAAAAGACAACAAACTTACTACTGCCGTCTTGTTGAACTGAAAAACTCGGCGCTGGACGATTGTGCAGACCTATGACGGGCGCACTATAATCCGTCGCATCACCGTCCCCACTCCTCATCACCACTATATCTGCCGGGTGAAACTGCGGAAACCAGTTCACGGACGTAACGTGATACGTGACACTGAACGACACCGCCAGGATATCGCCGCACTGGAGAAAACCAGGCTCTCTCTCCCCGATGGGCACAATGTCTTCCCCATCTCTAATCCACACCCGTGGACGATCCGGGTTCGCCTTGAACACCTTCGAATACTTCTCGGCCTCTAGAATCCACGGATGAAGGTGTGTGGCTCCCGTGACTTCGGCCTGCTCCGACTTCCTCACAAACATCGGTGTTTGCATCCAGAACCAAGACCGGTACTTCTCATCATGGCCCGACAAGTATTCACGACGAGGCAGAGTGGTCGGATTGAAACCCTTGACATGACTGATATAATCGTCCAAGGCCTTTAAACATGTCAGTACGTGCGAAACTACACCAACAAAGACCATTAACTCACCCATTGTCCTTCGTACAGGCTCAAATCCCCGTACGTGTCGAATATGTACGTGTAAAGGCACCTAGAATTGGCTCGACGTTGCCTAAACGCACAAAGTGAGCACACCAGTGCATTCATCTATCAACGACACTCACACTCCCTTCGGGTCCACACCAATTGGAATTTGCTCGCGCGAAGGGACGTAGTTTCCGGTCTCTACGCTATCGCCTTCAGAGTACCGCGTAGCATGACTGAACAACGCAGGTTCTCCAGTAACCTTGTCGCAAATCTTTACAATAGTGAGCAACACAAACGGACGACTATACTTTCAATCTCACGACACTCACCACCCACCGTTGACGACCATCTTGCCTAGCCTCCACCTTGCTGAACTCTGTGCCCAGAGCGTTCAGCGACAGTTGAAACGGTATGAGACCCTTCGCGAAAGGATGTCTCTTGTACTTCTCCAGTAAATCGTTCGCGGCTTCCATGTCGCTGAGTGGCTGGCAGGTGTACGTGTGCGTGTAACAAGTGCTGGAAGACGGATGTGTTTATCTAACTATCTGCGGTGGTGCACACTTTATACAAATTACTCATCCGCTCCATCAGGCAATGACTACCTACTTGCATGACGTATGTCCTCTTCCACTCACCTTCTCCCGGACAAACCCAACTTAAATAACACTATCAGCCACCGCTCATCGCACAGACTTTGTCTCCACTCCCTTACCGACGACCTCAACCGCTACCCAGGCGACAAGTTTACGTGTCATGGTAACTTACGTACCCACCTACTGCAACCACTTCCACGACCACACTCACTCATGCCTCACCTTACAGTCAACGCTCCCACCAACTTCTTCCCTCACGCATCCACCTCCGGCGATACCCAGCGGGTCAGTACGTCATCAACTATCCTAACACCGCAGGCTAACCGTTGCGACTCCTTCAGCATCCTCCCTCCTTGGTCCCTCGTTCTCGCCTACCCGTAAGTACTTTCACGTCTACGTCATTACTGCAACACGACTTCCGACTAATCCACTTGTCCTACTTTTCGTACCCTTACATCCGAACGCAACTAGCATGACTCTGTCTTCAAAAAGAAAGCGCCCATCTGCGTTCTCCGCAGTGAGACGTTGGAACGTTTCCGTCCAATGAAAAATCAAGACGGTCAGTCCACAGCTTCATCCTCATCACCAGACATCCATTCTTCAGACATAGGGCGACATCCGGCGGCACATCACAGCGTTGCTGTACCCCATAGCAGGAGGCCGGAACCGTCTCATACACATGTCCGCCGACAGTCCTTTCACAGTGAAGCCCAGCGCCCGTATATGGGCAGAGGATATCAAGACAACTAGATGGTTTTCTCGCGGATCTCACCGTAACAGGGTCTCCCTGTTCCCAGGTGATCCCACCTTTCGCCTAAAGAACCATTACTCAATCATAACAACCCGTTGCCCGACAACTGCCGCACTTAACCAGTCCGCCATGCAGAACTGGGGTATACCTGTCCGCGGACACATCCTCGTCTTGCGTCATAGCTGCAATAACATGATGCACATCACCAACATCCCCACCGCGGAGCGGAACTTCATCGACCTCGTCGTGAAATCATACGGATCCACGTCCTTCACGTGTTGCTTGTCTCTCACAAATCTACAGGTACTTGTCCACAAACAACCTGTCCGTTGATTCCGAATCGCCGCGCTAGTACTACCTGTGCACTTTACACTTACTCCTTTGAAAAACAACTAACCCTACCATTATTTGTCGCCCTATCACAAACATTCTCCTTTCACTCTATCGTGCACTTCCTCCGCTATCTTCCGCGTTCACAGACAATAATATCCTCACGCATGAACCCCATCATGTCGCAACGTTTGTAAATCCCCGTCGTCTGCATCGCCACAAATGTCACCACAATCTAACTTACAACACGCCCCATTTATTCCTCCATCCCAACACCGTAGTCTACCCATCTCTCCGCCTGTCGTTCCGTCGTATCTACTTCCCCATACGTACTCCATTCACCAAGGCAACAACCTCTGTCTTCTGCACTACACATTGTTGCCCTTTCCACGACACCTACATGTCAAACATGCCGTTTTGCATCTCCCTCCTCCACAACGACCGGAGTCTTTCCAACGTGTCCGATACTTCTGGTCTCAGGTTTGCAATTCAGATTAGATCTGTATCGTTACTCGTCGACGTACGTCGCTAGGTTACCCCACTTGTGCTCCCATACACCTTCTAATCGGCACCTCCTCCCCTACGACGGTAACTACACCATCACTCACAACTTTCTCCAAGACATCACTTTTTTCCGACTACTCCCAATGTTTGACCGTCTCATCTATCGCGATACATACAATGGATCACACAATCATTCATCTCCACCACCCTCCGATGCTTTATATGCAACCTACTGTTCACTCCCCTGTCCCATAACCCTTTATCCTCTATGTGCTACCGCTCGACTCTTCGCTCAACCATGACGCTTCAACATTTCGACATGCAAACCCCAACTACCACTATCTATAAACGAGGTACTAGATCGTAACGCGCGTTTATCACCGTCTTCGACTAACGTCTACCCAGACGGGTCTGCAAAATGCCTTCAGTTACCTTTTAACCCTCAACTAACTTGGCTCCTTCAGTCGCCTCGAAACCTTTAACCCATCGAAAGTCGGTCATCCTGATTCTACTTCTGTACATCTCAGGACTTACACATTGGCCCCCTCCCAGGTGCAGCGCTGCCTCCACACGGTTCATCTTCACTCCTAGTTTGCCTCTGCGTATCTCATCATCCTTCAGCTGTCTTGGGGTCTCGATTTGGCCCTACCAGACATAGAGACGTAAGTACCCTGTCAACCATTCCGCAACCTACACCTCGATTACTCTGCTCATACTCTCACTCAGGCTAGTTACTACTTTGCAGAACCGCCTTCTTGGCGACATTATGAACTCTGATATATTCTTGGTGCGCGAGATAACAACCGCGTCATTTACGGTACCTTAACGCTTCACAGATCTTCCTGGCTGAAACTGTCTCGACGTTCTCCAGTCGCCATCCTGACTACTCAATTCTTGCCGGACGTGTCTACACATGCTATCATCACAAACGCGTGCAGAAGCGCTTCAGCACATGGGCATTGGCTCTCGAGACAGGTGCGCATACGTCATCGCTTCCCTATTTCTACTGACAACTTTTCCAGCATCTCCTCCCGTTTTGAACGACCGCCTACTATCCGTCGTACGCCGCCACGCAGACGCGCTTGACAGTGTTATCATGCACTACCGGGACTTCGACTTTACTTAGTACGTTCCCATTTCCTTTACTTGCCTGCCATTCTTTGACTTCCGTCCTACTTAGCCGTGCCATGCAAAGCTTCGAACAGTCTTACCTCCTGAAACGCGACGGCGAACTATTCGAGAGGCTTCAGTTTCTATTCATGCGCGTCGCAATAGGAATACACGGTGATCAGTTAGACGACATCATTGAAACATACACCCTCTTGTCTACTAGACGAATATCCTTCCCATCTCCGGTGCTGTGGAGTGGCGGCCTTGCTAAACGCAACTTCTCTTCCTGCTACATTTACGAACCTCATGTTGCCGACGCTACTGACACTGTACACACAGTGACTACGCTGTCCAAACTCTGGGGCTCTGATAGCGGTATCGGAATATGTGGTGCAGGCTTACCAGCCACCAGGTGGGTCCCTCTTTGTTCTTCATATCATTTATCTAATATACTGTCTAGAGACAGTACCGGCGGTGCCCATCCGGGCCTCCTAACTGCTCTAAAGGTCTACGACTCCTTGGGAGCATACTGGTCTCACTGCAGCCGTCACAGGTCTTCCTCTGCTACAGTCTACCTTCCCATATGGCATACGGACGTGCGCAAGTTCATACTCTGTAGGACGACCCGCGCAACACAGCAGTACCGATTCCGTAACATATTCCCCGCTCTGTGGATCCCCGACCTTTTGTCAGTCTTCCACACGTTCATCATGAATACGAGTGGCGAATGTCGCATTAATGTTCGCTTTGTTTTTCCAGCATGCGCCGTTTGGAATCTAACGGTTTGTGGAGCCTCTGAGGGACCTACAACGGAGTTTACAAACTGCAGGCCTAATAGGCCTTGCAGCTTTGAAGGCTACCTTCCCTGCCGCATGCGCACGCTGTGCCGTGCCACAGGATAAATTTGGCCATGGGTCTCGAACCGAGTCGAACGTCGGCCGTGCCTGATCGATGACCGACCCTCCCGCCCGCAACAACGCGCACCTCTCCCCCTTGCTAAATGCTTGTGTCCGGGCCTTGCATCCGTGTCGCGTTCGCTGCGCCTTCGTCGCTGAGCCCTGAGCCCTGAGCCCTGAGGGCGGAGCGAACGCGACACCTTAAGTACCTCCAGACTCGCTGGGTGCAGCGCGCCACATCGACGACGTCGATCTTGACGCGCTTGACACCTGTCAGTGTTGTGAATCGAGGAAGAGCGCTTGTGGCGGACTTCGTCCTATTTTGGACGGCGGGACAGGAGAACGGGTCCCCAGGCCTCATTGGTCTGCAGCATCCGTAGGTTCAGTATGTCATGTTAGCACCATCGCGAGCACACGCTGAACATCACCGGTGACCAGTCAGGGCGGCAGAAGACTGGAGGGGCAGCGGAACGCCGCGAGAGGAATCATGGTGTACAGCGGGTCGGAATGATCTAGGTCATGCGTACCATGTGGCGGGGAAAGGTGGCCTTCAAAGCTGCAAGGCCTATTAGGCCTGCAGTTTGTAAACTCCGTTGTTGTCCCTACAGCCTCTTTGACCCCTCCCGCGTCGGCGATCTATCTGGGTTGTACGGCATCGCCTTTGATGATGCATATACGGAGTTTGAACGGCTTGGTGTGGCCTCGGTTGTCATCCGCGCTCATCAGTTATGGGACACCATAACTGACGCAGTTCGTGAGACCGGTAGCCCTTTCATCATGTACTCCGATAACATCAACGGTCCGTATTGCACACCATTACATCGCCTCTCGCTAACACCAACGGTTCAGGTCGCAACAACCAGATGCATCTGGGCATCATCAAGTCGTCCAACCTCTGTACCGAAATCGTCCAGTATTCTTCGCCTACCGAAACTGCTGTTTGCACCCTCGCTTCCCTATGTCTACCTCGTTTTCTCTTGCACAACGGCGACTTCGACTTTGCGGAGCTCCACCGGGTCACCAAATTCGTCGTTCGCGCACTTGATCGTCTGATAGACCACCCCGACTACCCCACGGCAGATGCAGCAATATCTGCTTTCCGGACCCGTTCTCTCGGAATAGGTGCGCAGGGCTTAGCAGACATCTTCGCCTACATGGAGCTACCTTTCGCATCGCCGCAAGCTCGCGACTTCAACAAACGAATTTACGAAACAATTTACCACGCTGCGCTGGAGAGCAGTTCGGAGTTGGCGAAACTACTCGGACCTTACGAAGCGTGGGACGAATCTCCGGCCCAACAGGGCATCCTACAGGTCGACATGTGGGAGGTCGACACGTCCAGTTATCTTGACTTCGCGAGACTCCGATCCCGCATCGCCGAATGCGGTCTTCGCAACTCGGTGCTCACTGCGCAAATGCCGACTGCAACCACTGCCTATTTGTTCGGGAATTCAGATGGTATTGATCCTCACATCAGGTGCCGCATTGTCCTTTATCGTAATCACTTCCTCTAGCTAATGTTACCTTATTCCAGCAACATCATCGAGTTTCGCGTCCTCAACGCGACCTTCAGAGAGATATCTCGGCCTCTTTTCACCGCCCTTAAACGCCGGAACCTTTGGTCAGATAGGATTTGCGCCGACATCTTGTCATGCAAAGGTGCTGAACTCGACCCCGTCTCACCTCTATATCCTACTAATCCGTCCCACAGGTTCCATTCAGACGATACCTGGCATACCCGATGACCTAAAGGCCGTGTTCAAGACAGCCTTCGAAATCGAGCCAGACCAGTTAATCGACATGGCCGCCGATCGTGCACCCTTCATCGATCAGAGTCAGTCTTTGACCCTATTCATTTCCGCTCCTACTACCAAGCTTCTGGTACGTCCTGAATACACTCATACCTGCTACAAATCTAATTTTCTTCCCACAGATGGACCTCCAACTTCGAGCGTGGCGCAGTGGCTTAAAGACAGGCTCGTACTACGTCCGAAGCATCCCTTCATTCACTCCTCTGCCCTTCGGGGTGCCTGCAGCTTCTGCTCTATCGCCCACACTTTCGGACGATTCAGTCCCTTCAATCTATATGGAACCTCCGTCCTCTCCCTGCGATACTTGATTTCAGTCCCACTATTCCCCCTTCCTCCCATCAACTGCCCGCACTTCTCACGACATTTCTTCTTTTCACTCTCGTACACCGCTTTACAACCCTTGTGCACCATAGCGACCGTCGTTCCTTATCATGTACGAATGTCTCTCTGTATACATACCAGTTTCAATGCGAATCTACACTTCCTCACTCCTATGGACCTCTTTACCTTGCCCTTATGGTACCATCTCCTGGCACTTACCATCAGCAATGCCACCGCCACGCCTCATCTCAAATCGTACCGTGTAACATCTACATACATTACCCTACTTCAGCAATACATTCACAACATATACTCTACGCACACGTGGCCAGGCTTGCCCGGAGGGCCCTACCTATAGTATGTATATTAGAAGGATACCCTTCCTCATGATGTTGCTCTTGGCTGCACCACAATTCCACCTCATTTCGAGGCGCCTGTAACGGTCATCCGTGGGAAGCACGCTTGCGCTTCGCAACTCGGACGAGCTGCTCTCTTCATTGTTCTGACTCGCACCGCATTGCAGTCGGACATGGAGTTTAGGTTCGACAATGTGTTTGTGTCTGCGATGATGGTGTCTACGTCAGGTCAAGGTAAGTCCCAATCCAATCCGGGCAATACAACGCTGTCCATCGCAAGATGCTGACCGTGGCGTGGATGGTCAGGCCTTTCCGACAACTTGCCACCATGGCGCACACCATCCACACCATTTCTACCATTCCTTCTCTTTACGCATCTGCAACATGGCAGATAGGAGATGGCGGATGGGAGAGAGGGAATATTAAGGCGGACACGGAGTCTGTGAGCAGTGGTTCCCCACGTTTCCTCCCGCCATGCCCTTCCTCTCACTGGCTGAGAGGGCCTTAGTCCCTAGACATCCTCAAGCTGAACTAGTCTCCGGACAAGGAAATTTTCTCATCGGGGTGTTCGTCGGCATACTGTACGTCTCACTCCTCAGGCTGCCGTTCATCATGTGCTCATATGTCGACCGCCGATGCAGGCTTTATGGTGTGAGCTTCCACCAGGCGTACCGCTACGTTCGCAACTTTCAATCGGATGCTGGATACATTCGGCTGCTAGTAAGTGTCATTTCCCTATTCTTTGCTGGTGTCCGGACGTTGACACTGGTGGGACTTAGGTCATCTTAGTTATGTAAGATCGCAGTTTGTCTTCAAGTGGGGGACGTTGGACTCAAGGAGCGACCTGTACCAGGTTATTGGAAACGCTTCATGTCTTGACGAACATGCACGCGTCGTGAGCTGAGGTTTCATATCGCAACGCCTTGCATACTGATGACTGCCCACCTTTCGCGGATAGCTTCTATTACTTGGTTTCGAATTACAGCAACGTCAAGGCTCTCAGACACTTTGTGTGGTATATATAATTCGGCTTTTCCTCCGTCTGAACCCCAACTGAGTAGAATGGAACGTGTTGTAGGTCGTCAGCAGTAAGCACGGGTCTCTGTCTGCACCTCAGCGATGGAATCCAACTAACATGGCTGGACCTGTACCAGATTACTCCTGCCATTGGTGTGGGTACTCTCTTCCTTGTAGTGAATCCCAAGGTTCTGACTGCAATGAGACAGGCAGCTATAGTACTCGTCTCGCAAATGTCTGAGATTTTTGCTTCAGGTCGTGCTATCGTTGATATGTGCTGACCCTCATCCCGGGCCGTCACAGCTTTTTCATTCGCCGCGTGTCCTTGAGTGTGTCATCTTTCATCGCGCATGCTGTCAGGCATACTGATGCAGATGCCCAGTTGGACCACACCAGCGAGTCATGGCAATAGTAGTTGTGCGTATTCCAACCATGTGTCCTCTGATCTTCTCTGCAGCTGCTTGCAGGCAATTTCGCTCGTCGCCGGACTGGGGTTTGCAACAGGTACGCCATGCTCACCCTGACGCGGTCACACGAGACCTAACTCTGGATCGGCGTACTAGCTGCCGCGATTATCTCGTACGTTATTTCGTTGTTCATCTTGAAACAGACTGGCCTCTGACAGCCCCTGAAGATTTTCTGACATAAATGGTAAACCTGGCACTGTGTCCGTGAGTGGGCATGCTTCCTTTTCTCGAAGCAAGCTTGCCGACAGTTCTTGCGAACAGCTGCTCAGCGGAGCGTCTCTCGTCGTGGCAGGCTTCGCAGACACGGCGTTGACAATTGCACTCTTTCGAGCGTTCCGAGCTGAAAGAGCTGCAAAGCCTCGGTGAGTCAATCGCATTACAGGCCTCGGGTAGCAGTACAGCGAAAAGCTAACGCAAGTTTCAGCGATTCGGAATCCATGATCGATGTCATACAGCTGTATGTCATCAACTCTGGTACGTGTTCTAATGATCTACATCATGTGTCTGCGTCCCTGTTCATGGTTGCTCAACGTATCGTAGGAGTAGCCACTGGGTACGAGATCGTACGGTCGTTTTCAACATTGATCGTGTCTCATGCTTAACTAGGACATTCAACCTTATCTCCTTCATCCTAGTAAGCGAATGCCTCTAGACTCTTTTGAACTGACTGTCGATTCGTACCAACTTTGAAATCGCATAGGCCGTGTCTGAGCCTTTTGGCTCAGTGAATCTGCTATATTCGGCTTTCGCAGTCATCTCTGTGAGGTGTACGTCAACGATAACGTTCCCTGTTCCTCATCGCGCAGTGACCCCGTCTAATCCCTTGATCATCCAGTGTACGCCAATTCTCTGCTAGCCGTGTATGTCCCCGCCATCGCTTCGTGGGCCACCAGCGCCGAGGGAAGCTGACCACTCACCGCTAAAATGCTACCCCATTTACAGGCTCAACTCGCGAGAGCTCCGCGGAATGGAGTTCCTCGTCTCGTCATCCTCCACGCCGATCATGGTCGAAGGCGCGCAGTTCGCGGACAAGTCCGCACTCTGGAACGTGCCCAGGGTGAGGCCCCCGCAGCTCCTCCCGAGAGTGCAAGCGGCTGTTTTGCGTGGCGAAGACACCCAGATCTCGGATCCTTGGATCCCGGTTTCGGAAGGCACGAAGAAGTTAGGATATGGCAGATACTATGGCGGCTATGAAGGATAGAAGGGCTTCGACTGATTGGGCAGGTGGGCAACTGGTCAGCCTAAGGTTCAGCAGTGGGCATGGTGGGTGACAACTGGTTTTGCGAGCTCGGGATGTACAGGACTGGGCCTCAGCAGCCCTCTGGCAGCACCTGCCAGTGAACGCGGGACGTTTTGCTTGACTTCCCTTATCTTTCATGTTTCTCTCCGCGCATCTATGGGTCGAGCTCCGAGATATCCGCCCCTTGGTGTGTGTGTAATACAAGAATACCCTTATGTGGCAAGTGATATCGTTCTTCGCTGGACCTGGATCACAACGCCGGCGCATCTCAAGGCGCCTCGACGATGCTTCGTGAGAAGCGCTTGCACAGACTTCTGCTTTGGCCGCCCCGAAGCGTCTTAGCTCTCTTTGGTTGCACTCACTTCCGTACAGCGGTCGGACATAGCGGCGGCGGGCCGTTTAGGTTCGACAATCCGTTTGCCTCTACGGCGACGGTGTGTATTTGGGGTGCGTAGATCCGAGCCCGGGGCCATGTAGCGGCGTATATCACGCGAAGCTGACGGTGGCACCGGGGTGGCAGTGGTCAATCAGGTCTCCCCAACAACGTCCTGGCATTCTGCACACCAGCGAAGCGGTCTCTTCTCAGTACACGCCCACATTCTGGCAGATGGAAGATGGAGGGAAAGGGGTACATATCACAGCGGACGCGCTGTCCTTGAGCGGTGTTCCCGCTGTTCAACGTTTCAACCTCCCACCATGTCCTCAGGCTCCCCGGCCCTGGCCTCACTGGATGAGTCCACCGAGCACAAAGTTTCGCAGTTTGGAATCTTTCTCGTCGGCGTGTTTGTTGGGATCTTGTGCGTATCATGTGCCCTCGTTTTGGCTCGTCGTGTGCTCATATGTTAGCTGCCGTGCCAGTCTATATGGTCTGAGCGTGCACCAGGCGTACCGCTATATTCGCTCGTTTCCAACCGATGCCGCATACATTAGACTGCTAGTGAGTCCCTTTGCATGTTGCATGGCGGTGTTCGGCGGCTTACACGCCCGAGATATAGGTCATTCTAGTGATGTAGGCTGCCAGTGTGTCGTTCTTGACTGGGGAGACGCGGACTCATCGGCGATCCGTTATAGGATATTTGAAACATTGCATGTCGTTGCCAATATGCACACACCGTAAGCTTGGACTTCAAAGGCTGAATTCTCCGGAAAGGCATCACTGACCTTGTCGCAAAATAAGCTTCCATTACCTCATTTCGAGCTACGCTGACCCCAGCAACTTCAAGCACCTTGTATGGTACGTAAAGGATTCTACCCCATGTGGAGCCCTTGTTGAGTTGAAACCAAATCATGCCTTTAGGTCGTCATCGGTGAGTATTGGTGGGCCGCGCAGTCTGTCTTATACCCGTATTGATGGCAGTTAACGGATTTGCCCAGATCCTTCCCGCCATCAGCGTGCGTGTTCCACATCCTCGAAATGCATCTGATGTACCAACTGCTTCGCAGGGCTTCGTCGTGGTTGTCTCGCAAATGTCAGTGATTTTGCCTGGCGATACGTTGCATGGGGTTGACCATAGCCTTCACAGATTCTTCATCCGTCGTGTGTCCCTCAGTGGGTCTTTCCTTCTTGCGTACACTTGGAGGCGGGCTGATGGAGATATGCAGTCGGACCACGCCAACGTATCCTCGCTAAAGTCACGGTGCGTGCTGATACTTGTTTTCGTGTGAGACCCACCCCGCAACTGTTTGCAGGCCGTTGCGTTTGTCGCCGAGCTTGGCTTCGCAATAGGTAAGCCATACTCGCCACAGTGTGAACAAGATGTTAGGTTCACTCACACTATGTCGTGAAACTAGCTGCCACGGCGGTCTCGTATGTCATTCAGATGCACGCTTCGGAAGCAAGGTGTCACTGACACACATGTTCCTGAAGGTTCTCCAATAAAAAGGATAAGACTGCTACCATCGCTGTGAGTGGGCACCGCTCGCCGTCCCTCGAAGCGAAAGTGGCTTACCGTCATTGCCTCGAACTAGGTGTTCAATGGAGCGGCTCTTGCCATAGCAGCCATCGCGGACACGGCGTTGACTATTGTCCTTGTTCGAGCCTTTCGAGAACAGAGAGCTACACAGCCTCGGTAGGTCGTTCCCAATGTTGAGAAGTATGAAGCCATGGGGCTGATGCGAGGTTGGATTGAAGCGGTTCGGAATCTGGACTCGACGTTATACAGCTCTATGTCGTCAACTCTGGTACGTGTATTGTCGTCGTTTTCGTCCTTCCAGCCATTTACCGTGCAGCAGGGTTAGCCACAGCGTACGAGACTTGACGATTGCTCTCTACTGCCATCGAGACCAGTGGCTCACACCGAACCAGGTTGTTCAACCTTATTTCGTTCGTTCTGGTGAGCCTCGCCTCTGTGCTTCTTCTGTAAATCGCTAGTTAACGAGCTGCACAGGCCTTGACACTCCCAAGCAGCTTGCTATATTCCGTTTTCAGCATTATTTCTGTACGACGTAAGTCGTCATTAATCATTTCTCTGCTGAACGATGCTGATCTACCCCTCGTGCAGTGTACGCCAACTCGCTGCTCGCCGTGTACGTCCCTGTCCTTGCGCTATGTATCATCCACGGACGTTGTCGCGACGCTAACCATTCAACCGAATCGCTGCGGCGTCCCCCAGACTCAACTCGCGAGAACTCCGCGGCATGGAGTTCTTCCTCTCGGCGTCCTTCGCGTCGGTCACGCTCGAGGGGGCGCAGTTCGCAGACAAATCCACGCTCTGGAACGTGCCGCGCGCCAGCGTGCGCCCCCCACCGAGGGTCGCCGCTTCGCAGCGGGGCGACAAGCCCGATTTCACGAACCCGTGGGGCGGCACGGAGGAGAAGGGGGGTTATGGGGGCTTTCACTGACGGCGTCGCGGACGGGATGGGAAGCAAGATGGCTGAGGCGACGAGGAGCTGGAGATGCTGGGGAACGTTGTTGGTGGGCAGGATTTTGATTTTGTATCTTGTTTTTTCACTACACGACCGGGAAGCGAGCGCGAGCGCGGAAACTGATACTACACATCTTCGGGGGACAGGGCTGCGCCAGGTCCGGGCACTGTATGATGAGCCTTCAGAGAAACATGATCTACGGGATTAGATGCTAGCATACTCTGCAACAGTTCATGTCGACAACGATCGGGTGGACAAAATCTTGCTCGGAGACGACGGGACCCTGAGAGTCATATACTGGCAGGTATCACGGCATACATATGCGCGAAGGCCGCATATATCTCGAAGTGGTGATGGTTCTCCAACGCAGTTGAGCCGGGGTCGAGCTTTTGCACGAAGATCAAAAGCCTGGTGGGAGAGCGCTCTCATCCGGGCTGCATACTCGTGCATGCTAGATTCAGCCAGGGCAAGGAAGGGGAAGGATGGGGAAGTGGACGATCAGATGACACCACGGCATGACCTTGCCCACAACACATCTGGTCAAGGTTCCTCTTCCTCAGGCCCGCAGGTATCTACGGCGCCCTGAGTGCTCCGCCCTACATCCCATCTCTCAAACTCCCACATCCCAGTTCCTGCCCACCGCTGAACTGAACATCATCCATCGCTGAAGATGGTCAACCCGAACAATGTCACCGAACGCCTCTTCCGGTCCCCCTCCAAGTACGTCCAAGGCCCCTACGCCATCCAGAACGCGGCGAAGTACCTGGGCCCGCTCGGGAAGGCGCCACTGCTCATCTGCGACGACGTCGTGTGGTGCATCGGTGCGCACAGATACGCCCATCGCCTCCCATTCCGCCCAAGCTGATCACCGCTTACTCTTGTCTCCCCAGCGGGCAAGGATCTCGTGAGCGCGCTGGAGAAAGCCGCGTTCAAAGTGCACCGCGCGGTGTTCGGCGGCGAGGCGACGCGCGAGGAGATCGCGCGCATCGCCGTCCTCGCGCGGGCCGCCTCCGCGGACTTCGTCATCGCGCTCGGGGGCGGGAAGACGAGCGACACCGCCAAGACCGTC
>CM035309.1:2294417-2366109 GCA_002900995.3 Ganoderma boninense | reverse complement strand
ACATGCGTTGTATTTCTTCCGAAGATAAGACGCGGGATCGTGTTGTATTTTTTTGTAAATTATGTGGAGCTGCCTAAGAGCTCGCAAAGTATACCAGCATGGTTTGGGCAGGGCTAACTTTTAGTGTGTGCGTGTGCGTTGGATTCCGCGATAGGTACGGTTTGTGAAGTCGGAGTCTCTCCGAGCCTATGTGCACTTTGCTTTTAGGACAAATTACTGGTTCTGTCTGTGGAAGTGTCATCTCGCTGGGCTCCTGTTCGAATTCCATGCCAGTCATGGTGAGTTTGAATTCAGGAATGTATGCCGCGATGAGTTGACAGGCAAAGATGACACCACTGCTCCACTGTCCAACATCCAACATTCGTCAGGACCCTTCCTTGCACACCTAGGCCTTAGGCCTTAGGTCCGGCGGAGCGACAATCACAGGGACGCCTTCATCAAGCTGAGTCTAAAGCGAACATTCTTTAGTCACACTCGAACCGCGGAGCCGAGTAAAGTGCAGGAACGGGTACCCACAACGACTCCGGAGCAAGCCGCCGCACCACCTCGAAGGACACGACGTTCGACCTGGTCTTGCCCACCCCGTAGGGAACGGTCCACCAGACGAACAGCCGCAGCGCGTACGAGAACCACGCGAACACCCACACGTACCCGACGACCCGCGCCCACTGTCGAGGCGGCGGGCCCTCCTTTCCCTTTTTCTTCTCTTTGCTGTTTTCGTTCTCTTCTGTGTTCGCGGAGGGCTGGCCACCAGAGGCGATCCCGAGGCGGCGGCCGACGGCGATGACGGCGTCCTCGAAGGTGATAGCGGCGGCTTTGGCGACGAAGAAGGGCAGCGAGCTGCCGAGGGGCGCGCCGATCGCGAAGTCGCCAAAGCAGTGGAAGGCCCCGGAGAGGAAGAACGCGACGTACAGCTGCGTGTACGACGAGGCGTTCGTGCCCTTCCTGAACCCGAGCGCCGCTGCGACTGCCTTGCCGCATACCGACAGGTGCTATTGAACGCGCGCGATTGAGCCCGGGTCCCCGTGAGCAAGGATGGCACTGCGTGAGTAGGATCGGGACGACGCGCGACTCACCCGCCGAACGTTTTGATGCCACGTCCGTCTGCAAGGACAGGTGGAATGGCCGGTTTAAATCCACGGGTCAGCTCAGCGAACGCGTCCTGGCCCGAATTGCATGCAAACATGACACGACGCACCCCCAGAACCGCCGCACGGTGTACGCGTCCGCCCACTTCCCGTTCATGTCCGGCCACATCTCCGGATCGGCAGCGGCTCCCAGGCCCGTCGCGACGCACACGAGCGCGCGAGGTACTGCACCCGAATGTTCGCGTAGGCCCAAGTCCCGTACGCTAGCAGGCACGCGCACGACATGACGTACCCGCGAACCCCCGTCGGGAATGCTGGCGTGCCCTGCAGGTCGAATAGTGGCTGCAGCTCCATGTATGTCTGCGCGAGATCTGCGACGAGTACTGCCTTGACCCAGGCGACGGCGGCCTGCCGCAGGAAGACGGCCCGGCTCTTTGTGGTCGGGGCGGGGACGTTGGCGACCTGCGTGCTCCAGCCGATCGAACGGAAGTTGAATATGATGCACATGGCGTAGTAGATGCGTTTCCAGAGTGGATATGTCTCGGGGGAGGCAGCTTCGTCCCGATACCGCCACTTCATGGGGTCGTCAAGCCACAGGAGGAGGGGGATCGTGAGGAGAATACTACCGAAAGCGCCACCCAATCTGTAGCCTGCCATGGAATTGCTGACGGAGGCGGTCCGGGAGCAGGCGACGCTGGAGCGGTAGCAGATGTATGCGAGCAGGACGCTGATGGTCAAGCGGATAGTGGGGCGGGGGCGGATCCCCATTGTGACCCCGACGACGAAATAGAGAATTATCGTTTGCAGCCCCGGAGGAAGAGGCATGCCCCCGGATGGCGACAGAGTAGATGGGTCGGCGGCTGGTACTGTTTGGTTCATTTGGCGATTTGGGTGTCAGATGAGCTGGAAAAAGGTGGGGCCCAAAGTCAGGGAACGAATATCAGGACAAAGCAATGAGAGCTTTATGAGCCTGCTGCAGTCGGTTTATTCTCTGCCCTGCAACTGAAACTCAGAGACGCTAGCGAAGACGTACTAAACGAGAGTTCGAGGTACCTATTCTGTCCATTCCCTACTCGAAGATGCCACCTGTTGCGTGTGGCAATGGCATGGATGCTGAGAACGATCACAGGCGCCGTGCAAAGAGGGATTCTTGCAAGACATTGCGGCTCCAGATCGGTACCCAATCGTCTCATGTGGGCAATGGATAAGCTGGCTTCGCTATTCATCAGTAAGAGAGACGCTGTAAGCGTCAGGACCGTAACGTACCGTCGGGGTGCTCTGGCGCCTGGAGGGCGGCATTCAGGCTAGCCTGCAGAAATGAAGCGCCTCCGTGTCGAAGAATGCGTGCCAAACGGTCGTCCTGGGTTCAGCTGCCTCGCCAACGTTTCCGCAAAGTCGACCGAGGCGCTCCCCACTTCCAGCAGCGCAGCGGGACGAGGCTTTTTACTACGTCGTAATTTCAGCAGACCCACCGAATGCGAGAATGTGAAGACGCAGTAAGGTAATGTTCACTCCTAGGTCTTGCCTTGCTGCTTGAGCTTCCCGGCCGCCTCAACCGCAGCTTCGCTCCCATGCTCCTTGAGCTCGATGAGGCTCATGCCACGACCTTGTTGTCTAAATCGGCGCTGTCGCAGTCATGGCGGGTCAATATACCAGAAGAGCATGCATGCACTCACAGGATGACACCGGCAGCCTGAGGTGCCTTCAAATTTGGTACGGCGGATCTCGTGGTGCGAACAGGTGAAGTAGGCTGTAGCGGGTGAGGTGATCAATATATCAGTTCAGGCAATCGCGAAGGCGATCGCGCTCAGTCACAGCCTCGAGGACGGTCATTCGAACGGCTTGGACGCCGAGAGGGCCACCGAGAGGACAGTACCCCTTCCCACCACGGACGCCAGGCCCGAGTGCACCGAAGGACCCCTTCGGTGTTGACAAGAGAACGGAAAAGGAAATACAAAAGCATCTCCAAAACGTACCTGAGAGAACTCTCGCTCTTCCAGCCATGGTAACACTGTTATACCTGAATTAGGGGGGTCTGTGGTTGAAGGATGTCTACGATCGTATCGGAGATCACTTGATAGGTAAAGATGAGGATACCATTGCGCCCCCGACTTGCCCATCAACTCCTCGTAAGTCCCTTCCACAACGTGACATGGCGAAGCGGCGATCACAGGGACGCCTTCATCAAGCCGAGTCTAGAGCCAGAATACTATCAGCTACACTCGAACCACGGAGCGGAATAAGTTCTGGGAAGAGACACCCACAACGACTCCGGAGCGAACCGCCGCACTACCTCGATGGGCACGACGTTCGACCTGGTCTTGCCCATCCCGTGGGGGATGGCCCACCAGACGAACAGCCGCATCGCGTACGAGAACCACGCGAACACCCAGATGTACCCGACGACCCGCGCCCACCGCGGAGGCGGCGGACCGTCCTTTCCCTTTCCCTTGCCCTTGCTCTTCCCCTCCCCTTCTTCGTTCTCCTGTTCCTTCGTGTAGGGCTGACGGTCGGAGGCGACCCCGAGGCAGCGGCCGACGGCGATGATGGCGTCCTCGAGGGTGATAGCGGCGGCGTTGGCGATGAAGAAGGGCATGGAGCTGCCAAGGGGCGCGCCGATCGCGAGGTCACCGAAGCAGTGGAAAACCCCAGAGAGGAAGAACGCGGTGTAGAGCTGCGAGTATGAGGACGCGTTCGTTCCCTTTCTAAACCCGAGCGCCGCAGCGACCGCCTTGCCGCATGCCGAGAGGTGCTATCGAGCACGAACAAGCCAGGTCCTTGTGTGAGCAAGCACGACACTGCATGCATAGAAGAGACGGCGTTTGGCTCACCCGTCGAACATTCTGGTGCCACGTCCGTCTGCGAAGACAGGCGGAATGGCCGGTTTAAATTCACGCTCAGCTCAGCAATGTGACACGACGTACCCCCAAAACCGCCGCACAGTATACGCGTCCGCCCAGTTCCCATTCATGTCCGGCCACATCTCCGGATCGGTGGGACCAATGCCTGTCGCGACGCACACGAGCGCGAGCGAGAGATACCGCACCCGGAGGTTCGCATACGCCTTCGCGCCATACGCGAACAAACATGCCGACGACATCACGTACCCGCGGACCCCCGTCGGGAACGCCGGCGTGCCCTGCAGCCCAAATAGCGGCTGCAGCTCCATGTACGTCTGCGCGAGGTCTGCGACGAGCACAGCTTTGACCCAGGCGACGGCAGTTTGCCGCAGGAAGACCGCGCGGCTCTTGGTGGTCGGGGCGGGGACGTTGTCGACCTGCGTGCTCCAGCCGATCGAACGGAAGTTGAATACGATGCACATGGCGTAGTAGATGCGCTTCCACAGCGGGTACGTCTCGGGAGAGGCAGCCTCGTCCCGGTATCGCCATTTCATGGGGTCGTCGAGCCACAAGAGGAGCGGGACCGCGAGGAGGACCACGGCGAAGGCGGCTCCCCAGCTGTAGGCTCCCAGGGAGTCGCTGGCGGAGGTGGCCCGGGAGCAGGCGACGCTAGAGTGGTAGCAGATGTATGCGAGGAGGGTGCTGATGATCAAGCGGATGGTGGGGCGGGGGCGGATCACCATCGTGACCCCGACGACGAGATAGAGAATCGCCGTTTGCAGCCCCGGAGGAATAGACGTGCCCCCGGAGGGCGACGGAGTGGATGGGTCGGCGGCTGATACTGAGACGTTCATCCGGCACGTAGGATGTCAGAATCAAATGAGCTGGAGGAAGGTGGGCTCGAATGTCGGGGAACGACTATCAGGACAGCGTAATGGGAGTTATATGAGCCTGCTGAAGCCAGTCTTTTCTATGCTGACCCTATAACATTTCTTCTCGGACGATTCTCTGAATGCATCGGAGATGAGTAGGATGGGCCCTTGGAGTCGGGCCCCTGCAATTGTAGCTCAGAGACGCCAGTGAACACGTACAACACAAATACAGAGAACCATCACTTGCGTCCAAAGGGGGATTCTTGCGAGGCATTTCGGGTCTGAATCGGCACCCGATTGTCACATGTGGGCAGCAGGAGGCCCACTTCGCACTTTGTCAGTAAGAGGGATGCGGGAAACGTCAAGACCATAACGTACCGTCGAGGTGCGCTTGAGCCTCAATGGCAGCATTCAAGGTAGTCTGCAGCATCAAGCGCCGTGTGCTTACCAGTTGACGCGAGAATCTGCAACTGGCTAAGGGAAGGACTTGCGCGATGTAGAATATTGTGCTGGATTGAATTGAACTGCTGTACAGGAACCTACACCCGCGAGACATGCGATAAATCAAAGGTGGCCGTCTATGGTATGATAGCATACACGACACCCTGGCCCGATTATGCACCCGATTTCCAATACGCGATGTCCCCATCGATCACTGCGACATGCATCCATTAGTCACTAATTCGAAGGCCGACGGCGCACCCCTGCAAAGCAAGCAAGGAGGCGAAGAGGGAGGAAGGGAACGCACTCTCGTAGGTCTTGCCCTGCTGCTTGAGCTTCCCGGCAGCTTTCACCGCCGCTTCGCTCCCGTTCTCCTTGAGGTCGATGTAGCTCATGATCTCACCACACACGAACTTGTTCTCGAAGTCGGTGCTGTCGCAGTCCCGACCCGTCAGCACACATCGTCCCATGCTGCAAGAACATGCATGCACTCACTGGATGACACCGGCAGCCTGGGGTGCCTTCGTCCCCTTGCGGATTGTCCATGCACGGACCTCGTCGGGCCCACAGGTGAAGTAGCGAATGAGGTCGAGCGACGCGTAGCCGGCGGTGGTAATCTTGCCGAGCGCGCTGTTCGCGCCGATGTTCTTCTCCTCTTCTGCGCGCTCCTCGTCCGAAGCCATCAGCGCGAGGCGCTCCTCAAGCGAGACGGAAAACGGGATGAGCGGGTCGCCGGGGTTGTGCTCGTCGATCCACCCCTTGATCTTGGGCAGCCACTTGTTCTTCTTGCGGATGTAGTCCCGCTCAGAGAGGTTCACGAGGTACGTGACAGGCTTCGCGGTGAGCAGCTGGAGGCCGTTAACGACATCGATCTGAAGGTGTACGGGCATGAGCAATTAACTGGGATATTGGCAAGCGAAGACAAGTCAGATTGAAAGTTATCTCATGGCTTGGGGCGTTACTCCCAGCCTCGGCGAGCTGAGTTATATTGAGAGCCGTCTAGGCTCTTTCATCTTGCAAGAAAAAACAATTCTGTCATATTCACCTAGAAGAGAGGATGCATTAGTCCGGCTCATTGAAAAGGTTGAAGACGAGGTATAGACGGAGAATGGTTGAAGATGGAACGGAAGTCAGACGAATCCATGATCTCATAGGCATACTGGGGCGTTACTCCCGCCGTCGACGAGCTGGGTTATTCGAGCGTTGGTGCTCTTTATCATCATAATACTTATCAACACGAAAAAAGGGGGGAAGGAGGGCGAAAGCGATTCAAATGCAAACACTCACCTCTTTGCCAGTCCAATCAACTTTGCGCACGTCCTTGTTGTCCTTGGTCAGCGCGTCGTAGATCTTCTGCACGGTCGCGATCTCCTCCTTGCGTGCCTTATCGGCGAGGGAATTGCTTCCAAGAGCGCGGCCGGTCTTCTTGAGACCCTCGAGGTGCTTCTCGACCCACTCGATGTCCTTTAGACGGAGCTCGGTGGAAATGATCTCCATGTCGCGGCAGGGATCGACGTCACCCTCGACGTGGATGACTTCCGCATCGTCGAAGGCACGTACGACCTGGAAGATACCGTCGACGGCGCGGACGTGCGAGAGGAAGGCGTTTCCGAGACCAGCACCTGTTGAGGCACCCTACGGACGGACAGATGGGATATATGCGCATAGCTGGCGAGTGAGGAGAGAACATACGGCGGTGAGACCGGCGATATCAATGCAAGTCAGGTGCGCAGGTACGCGAGATGCGGGCTTGTAGGTCTCGCAGAGCCAATCGAATCGAGCATCGGGGACGGGGATACGCGCTTCCTGAGAGGCGAGAAGGTTTTTAGGACGCGTGTTTATGACGTAGTGACGCGTTGAATCGCTTGACCTACCTCGGGGTTAATGGTAGCATACGGGAAATTGGCAGCCTTTCCGAGGTCTGAGCAGGATGAATGAGCACTGAAATATTGCGCGCAATTGGGTGATACTGACCTGTCTTGGAGAGGGCGTTGAAGAAGGACGACTTTCCTACATTGGGCAGACCTGGTGCCACGTCAAGGTGAATTACAAGAGCGGTTGCACGAAGTGACTGAACAAACCTACGATACCGATCTTGAGGTTGTTTCCTGGCCGGCCGAGGAGGGTCTTCTTCTCTGCAGCGGGAGCCTTTTTGGGAGGCATTGCGCTCCTCTTTTTTGCGGCAAGTACGCTGGAGACGTGGAGGGTCCTACGGGGGTCGTGTGCGGCGACCTGCAAGCGGAGAGAGATGCAGGGGCGAGGGTGAAGACGCAGAGAGAAGAAGCTGGAAGACAAGGACTGCAGCCATCGGAATCGATCAGCCTGCATCGAATTTTCACGCTGCTCACCAAAACCCAAAATCCACCAATTTCAGAGGCTTTCGCGCGGAGTCTCAAATATTTCTCTGCCTCGGCTATTTTTCAGCGTTCCCACGGGCCCGGCACTCTCGGCATGCGGTCATTGCGGACATATTTTGGGGCGGTTTCGTGCGAGAGTGCAGAATACTTACTTACTCGCTGGCGAGGACAGTGAGGGCAGCCTCGCTCCACCTCGCAGCGCAGCAGGCGACAGTCGCAGTCCCTGCCCCGCTCTTCCACGGACGGCCACCATCGCTGCTCCTTGTCTTGCTCTACACGACCTTCACGATGAGGCCCTTTGCATATGTTGTCGCTGTCCTGGCGCTGAGCGCCGTCTCCGTCCTCTCCCAGACGGTCACCACAATCGATCCGTGAGCGCTTCGCCCAATGCCGCTTCCACACCGCACCGTGACCACATCCTAATGACTTTGTCCACCTTTCTTCCTATTATCTTTCAGGGCTGGGGAGACCGTTGTAGAGGTCATCACCGTGGATCCTAACCTCGGCCTTCCGACAACCCAGACATTGTAAGCTTTTTCCTTTTCTTTCCAATATCCTGGTCGTACGGCGCAAAAAGCGGTATACGCGCCCGCCCACCGCTGGTAGCTTATAGCCTCACATTGACTTTGTTTGCTCAGGGAGACACTTACCACAACAGCAGCGACACAAACAACAACACAAGCACAAGGCAACCAAGGCCCCGTTGGCCAGCCCGAAACTGCTGCTGCTGGTCCCACAATATACACTTATACCACCACAGACGCAAACGGTCCGTTCGCCTCATCTCCTTTACGACCTCTATCACTTACATCCTTGGATTGAACTTCGTAGGCAATACTGAGGCAGTAGTCGCGACATTTACCCCCTCCTTCGGCCCTACTACTGGAGGGTCCATCACGGCCGCCCCTGGCACTATCCTCAATTACAGCTCTTGGCGAAGCTCAGTCGGTACCAATACCGTTGCAGTAGTCAGTGCTGGCTTCTCTCGGTGGTCGGTACAGCCGCGGTGGGTGAGCATAGGCGTCGCCCTTTGTGCTGGCATGACGGGCGGGGCTTGGCTCGCGCTTGTGTGACGAGGCCCACATACGGCGCGCGGTTGCTGCGGAAAGAGCCCCCGACGAGCTCCATCTATTCATGGCACACGGTTCGCACCGCTCGACCCATTATTAGACTGTCATGACTTGTCCATGACTTGATATATCTGATACCTTGCACGGACAAGGCTCAAGCCTCGGACGGACTGAGCATTATACTAGACCCATGATGCACCGACGATTTATGATACACATTGGTTTCCACCTGTGTGCCTCTACGACAACATCTACTACTACGCCGTAGCATGGACTTGTATCTGTTACCCCTACACTGTACCAACAATAAATATACTGCAAATCTATCTCTTTGCGCGTACATTGCGAGACACTTACTACTTATTGATCTCCTTAGTACGATCGACAAAGTTGCAGCTTCGGGGCGTCGGGTACGAAAAGGGCTTGGCAGTTTGTTGCCGAATGAATAGTAACGAATTGCGTCACGGGCGTCTGCAGATAGAAGTGCTGAGCAAGCTGCAGACCTGTTCGGCAGCTCCGGCTTATTCGGATTACCTTTCCTCCTCCCCAACTCGACTCATGACAGCGCACCCAGAACCACGATGAGCATCGCTGGCTGTCTGAGGTCTGTTCTGTCCATGACACTCTACTTTATTGCTTCAACTCACTCATCTACGCGTGAAGGCGTCTTCGCAGGCGCACCCACCATTCTGGCTCTGCGGATACCCCACTAGACGGCACCCAGGCCGATTTCACCGTGCGTACCTTCTTGAAGTCATGTTGTTCGTTTGACTCAGAGACTGTTATTTCTGCGGAATGTCAGATTAGAGCTGTACTGCTAGGGCTTCTCATCGGGTGCCTTTTGTGTTTCACGAACCTCTACTTTGGTCTACAGACAGGATGGATTAGCATGTGAGTGCTCCTCTACCGCCAGATATTGGCGCATTTATGCATGAGACGCGTTCAGGATGTCTCTACAATCTGCTTTGATCGGGTTCCTCATGTCCAAGTTGCTCCGCAAACCTATGAGTGCGCAGGAGAACGTCGTGTTGCAGACTACGGCGGTAGCAACCGGAACGGTGCGATCATATATGCTCTCTCAAAATGCATGCATGCTGACCGATAAGCGGTTAGATGCCTTTGGCCGCAGGCTTTGTGGGAATCTTGCCGGCGCTCGGCTTATTGGACGAGAAACGAGACGGTGTACCACCAGTCCACCTATCGTGGATGGCAGCAGTGGGGTGGTCGTGTGCTGTAGCATTCTTCGGGTATGTGACCCGTCTTGCTCTATTTCTTGTGAAACACTTGTTTGAACGCGTGCTTGTTCAGCGTGTTCTTGTCACCACCACTACGGAAGCAAGTGGTATGTTGCCGCCAAGCCTTTATTATCGCGCATATACCCACCTACTGTATCGCTATGTAGATCATCGAGGAGCAGCTTGCATTCCCATCAGGGACGGCCACTGGCCAACTCATTTCAGTCCTCCATCGACTACCTCCACCCGACACTTCTCTAAGGCAGCGTCGAGGGTACAACGCTCTAGCCAGTGCTGATAACGAAGAGGAGGACATCCCTGCGCGGGAAACCGACGCGCTCCATCCACCAGGGATAGAGTCAGACCTGACGGAGGTCGCGGCCGTTGGGGAACAAGAGGGCTGGGATGCGCTCTCGTGGAGTTTTGCCGCTTCAGGCCTCATGACTGTGCGTATATGACATACGTGCGTATCAACGGATTGACTTAACACATCTATTGAACGTGGCAGCTGCTCGCGTACTTTTTCCCCGCTGTGTTCACCATCCCACTGTTCGGAACATACCTTGCCACGGAGTGGATGTGGACATTCACCCCGAGCTTGTCCTACATTGGCCAGGGGATTATCATGGGCTTCCCGACTACACTCAGCATGAATCTCGTAAGCGTGAAAAACTTGATACCCTCTAACTCTACCTTGGACCTCATGGTTTACTGTTCTCTTCCCGTAGGGGATGCTTGTCGGCTGGGGCATTCTCTCCCCAATATCCAAGTACTCGGGCTGGGCACCCGGTCCTGTCGGCGACATGACAGTCGGAGCGCGCGGCTGGATTCTCTGGGTGTCGCTCGCGATTATGTGCTCCGACTCGGTCGTCTCGCTTATCCCCGTCGTCGTCGAACTGTTCCAGGAGAAGGTCTGGCGCTCGCTCCGGGGCCACAGCGGCGACGACATGGCTCCGGAGAGCAAGGAGGTCGAGACGGAGGACAGGCTAGTGCCGATGTCGTGGGTCGTTTGGGGCTTGGGGGGCAGCATTGTCCTCGGGACCGTCCTCGTGTGGTTAGTGTTCGGTGACGAAGGAATCAAGCCGTGGGCGACCCTGATTGGGTTCGTTATGGGTGGGCTTCTGAGCGTCCTCGGGTGAGTTCCAGTCAGCGCTCTTGTGGCGAAGCAGTCGTCGTGCATCTGGGTTACGCTGACGACGACTGCGCTATGGGGGCGCAGCGTGCGCGCGCTGGGCGAGACAGACCTTAACCCTGTGAGCGGATTAGGGAAGATCAGCCAGCTGTTCTTCGCCTGGATTCAGCCGGGAAACATTGTCGCGAACATTATTGCTGGAGGCGTAGCAGAAGCTGGGGCACAGCAGTACGTGTCTACACTTTATTTTGCGCCACGGAGCGGGCGGCGGCGCTCGATGCTGACGAGGACCCTTTCTGTCTGCGGTGATGCAGGGCCGGCGACCTCATGCAGGACTTGAAGACGGGACACCTCATCCGCGCCTCGCCGCGCGCGCAGTTCTACGGGCAGCTCATCGGCTCGTGCCTGTCGATTGTGGTCACAACGACTGCGTACACGCTATACCAGCGCGCCTACGAGATCCCGGGGCCGTCGTTCCCCGCCCCAACCGCATTCGTGTGGCTTGGTCTCGCACGGCTACTGCGTGCGTACTGTTTTGTCTTCCCGACCACTTCGCCCGACTAACGTCATACCTGGCGCAGGTGACGGAGAGCTCCCTGAAAAAAGTGGCGTATTCATGGTCCTTTTCGCGGCTCTCTTCGGACTCGTGGCCGCTGCGAAGACCAGTGCGGTACGCGCTGGCTGGCCGTACGCCAAGTGGATACCGTCTGGTGTGGCGTTTGCCATCGGGTTCCTCAACACGCCGTCGTTCTCCCTCGCGCGTCTCATCGGCGGCATCGTCGAACATGTGTACTACACGCGGGTAGGCCGGGAAAACGGGGGGATCAAGTTGATTATCATCGCGAGCGGGTTCGTGCTGGGTGAGGGGTCGTGAGCGTTGTGTCGCTGATTCTCAGGACCTTCGGCGTCGGGGTGGTCAGCTGCTGGGGATGCGGGCATGGCATGTGTGGGGGATGTCCGGCTGCTTGATCCTGTTCTGGCGGCCTGCGGGTGCTGAGGCGGAGGCGGTAGAGACGGTCTGTTTTGTACGGGTAAGATTCGAGCGGGCAAGTATTTGGCATTGGGCTCCACCGCTGACAGTACGGACCTCACGCGGGCATATAATGTCTTCCTACTCAGGTTGGTCGCGCAGCCTTGGTGATGGCTGGCGCGGAGATTGTTCCTTCCGGTCGCCGGTGGAGAGGAAAGGTTGCGCTCAAGAGGCGCTACTGGGGCTGAATGTGTCTGTGTCGCAGGTTGACGGAAACGGTGATTGTTATGCCATCCTATTCCGTGGCCGAAGGGCTTCGAATGCATTCTGTGGCTTGTTATAGCCGTAGGAGCTCGTACTGTGCTTCTTGATGCGGTCTCGTGGTGTACGAAGGGGACTTCGGGGGGAAGGGAACGGTGATGGCTCCGGGCATGCAAGACCTCATATCGGAGTGCGTGGCTTTTAATCGGTGGTCCACGTCCGGCATTGACGTTTGGTGGCATCAGGGGAAAGACGGTGCGATGTCTGTCTGCCCTGACAGCTTTCGATAGTCCGAATCCGTGCTAACAAGGCGTGATATTCTAGGTCCTGAGCGAGATGTACTCTCCACGATCGTTCTTGGCCGTCTCAACATTCTATTCCCAGTTCTTGGGTTTTGGTGGCGTTCCGTGAACCGTTTACATCGGAATGCAAGCGACGGGGACACCAGCGGCGTGTTAAAACAACCGCCACCTGCCGAAGGGATGGACAGTTACGTGTCCGGCGCAATGCTGAGGGCGTCAGCCGGCCTGTGGTGAGTCTCCGCTTTCTCGGTCATTACGACATTAACACTCAGACGCTTAGGTTTGATGCCTAAGTAGCTTCCGAACGCACCGCATTTTCGGGGGGCGCCTGTGCGCGCAAAGGTTAGGCTTGTGCACTCTCTTACCCGGTGCAGGGTCGGATCGTCTCTGGTGGGTTATCATAGCCACCTTGTATCCACTGGAAGGGTATTGGCGTTGTCTAGTGAGGTATTTACAGTCGGTTCTCTCCTTATACAAGACTGAATACCTTTCGATGGATGTACATACCCAGACACCTCAGTGTTAACCATAATTGTTGGGGGGCGGAGCTACTTAGGACTGCCCACCTCCATTGCAACGACCGGCATGGCTTGGCGCCAAATGGGTGGCGACGTCGGAGCTATGCCACTTTGCGTTACGGCCCAGAGCCTTGATTGACACTATGCTGGCAAGGCAGACGGTGGGCCCTCTCTTCGCAACCGACTGACTAGAATTGTGTTTATATCTTGCGGTATTTGGCCCACAGACAGGCACAGCAGCCAATGGAGCATCGCCCGTTTGCAAATCCCAGCGTCCATCTCATATTTGTCGCTGGGGAGAAAGTGCGCTTTGCGAGGCACACAAGCGCACCTCTTTGCGACCGCAGCTATGCTGTTTGGAGGATCTTTGTGCGGAGGTGCGCCCTAAGAAGGCGGTACATCCGATCGGTGGAACTGTCCGTTCATTCTCGGCTACCTGTGAGGGAGTAGGTTCGGCGACCCAAAACGGCGGTTGACCGCCACCGATTTGTCAATGATGTGGTTCATCCACAACACATATAAGAGGGGTGCGATAGGCTCCTTCCGTCCCCAGATCTACACCAGTTGTGTACGTAGTCTTCTGCGCTATCCTCTTCCTGCCTGACCCTGGTTCTTTCTTCGCAGTCTTCACATCATCAATCATGGCCTCCACTCTCCCACCCCTCAACCCCGCCAACGTCCAGGGAGACATCCTGTACGTCGTGCTCATGGCCTGGATCCCTCTTCGTATCGTGAACTGACACCTGTACCCCAGTGTCGGACTCCCGAAGAAGGTCCAGCACTACCTGTTCTTCCAGATCGACGAAGACGTCACCGCGTTCAGGAAGCGGCTTCATCTCTTGATCCCTCTCATCACCACCACTGTGCAGGTTCAAGACGACCGTTCCAAGATCGCCGCCAACAAGAAAAAGGCAGCAGAGCTTGGCAAGGCACCTGAGCTCTTGCGGCTGTCCGGCGTTAACATTGCGTTCTCTCAATTCGGTCTCACTAAGGTAAGAAGAGTCCAAGGAAACCTTTGGAGATAGTTTCTCACAAACATTCGTCTAGTTGGGGATCACGGACAACTTGGGCGATACCGCCTTCGTCACTGGTCAGCAGAAGGATTCCCAGACCCTTGGGGATGCTGGCGCGCCCGACGCCAAGGGCAATTTCGTGCCCAACTGGATCAACGCGTTCAAGAACCAGATTCACGGCGTCGTCATCATCTCGGGTGATTGTGATCTCACTGTGACTGCGACTCAGGCCGCTGTGTTGGCCATCTTCAACATCGGCGCCCATATCACGCTCCACGAGGTCATCACTCTCAAGGGAGTTGTCCGTCCCGGCGCCGAGAAGGGCCACGAGCAGTAAGTCCCCACACATCATCTCAGCAGCTCTCCAAGATGACAGAGTGTCTTTTGTCAGCTTCGGTTTCTTGGATGGGATTTCCCAGCCCGCAGTGAAGGACTTCGACACCAAGCCCAACCCGGGCCAGGAGACCGTCCCACAGGGCGCTATTCTGTGCGGGCGAGACGGTGATGTGGTCGCAGGTACCACGACTCCGTTCACTCGTCCCGCTTGGGCGCTGGATGGTAGTTTCCTTGCTCTCCGCTATCTCTTCCAACTTGTTCCGGAGTTCGATAACTTCTTGAAGGCGAGCGCGGATCCCACGAAGGGCTTCACCTCCGACCTCCTCGGCGCCCGTCTTGTGGGTCGCTGGAAGAGTGGTACGTGGGCTTTGATAGTGATGCAGTCGAGACATGCTCACAAGGTCGGCTTCAGGTGCCCCCGTCGACCTCTTCCCCTTGGCGGACAACCCCGCCGCTGGAAAGGACCCCCTTCAGAACAACAACTTTAGGTACGACTTCCCCAATGACTTCGACACCCAGGATCGCTGCCCGTTCGCTGGGCACACGCGGAAGACCAACCCGCGTAACGATCTCGAGCAACTTGGGGTCCCCACGGAGAACAGGCGTATCATCCGTCGCGGTGTCCAATTTGGGCCTGAACTCACCCCTGAGGAAGTCTCCAGCGGCAAGACGCATCATGGCCGGTAAGCTCGCTATCGATATCGAGTGACTGAGCTTTCCTCTGACCAAGGCATCGCAGCGGTCTCATTTTCGTGGCGTACTGCGGTAGCATCACGAACAGCTTCCAGTTCATCCAGCACAGTGCGTATTCCTGGCCCTCGCCCATGACCGAAGTTGCTGATGCGCCGTGACAGGCTGGGCGAACAACCAGGGTTTCCCTATCCAGAAGCCAGTCACTCCAGGGTTCGACGCCATCATCGGCCAGAACAACCAAGGCCCTGACGACAACGGCCCCCGCACGATGTCAGGTTCTAACCCCAACAACCAGAGCGCAACGCTCTCGCTCCCCATCGAGTGGGTTGTTCCCAAGGGCGGAGAGTACTTCTTCTCGCCTTCGATCCCTGCGCTCCGTGACACGTTCTCGTTGGCGTGAAGGCCTCTGAGGCACCGTTGACGCCGTGTCCCTTGGGTGCTCCTACTGTACTTGTATCGTCTCTCAAGTCTTAATGATTTCCACGTATTTGCATGCCTGTATTAACGCTTGAAATGAATATTATGTTTATGTTTATACACGTACGCAACGTGTCGGTGGTTCCTGACGACGAGATTCATCCAAATTTTGTTGCGCGGGGAGGCCTGGGGCTCTCTGGGGCTGTGCTGGGGCTAAGCGCCGCACTGGGCGTCTTGACAGTTGACTGTGTGGAGGCACACTGGCACGCAGTTCCAACATTCAAAATTTAGCACAAATTGGACTGCCACCACCTCTTCCATCCCGTTTTACTGCTTCATGACTTGATCCTCCTCTTCCAGCCAGGTACTCCTGTGCAATAATAGCCCTGCCTGGTCGACCTCCCAGACCCCTCATCAGTATGCCTCCGCTGTTCGGTGATCGTCAGCGGACTTTGAGGACGCCCGAGTATCCAGCATGTTGGTACTTGATCACAATGCGCGGCGATGGATGGCTCAGTTTAGGGTTTTCAACGCTTCCAGATCGCAAGTCAATATCAGAGGCACTGCAATCTACATGCCTGCGCAGCCATGTGTGGTTTGATCGCGAGACCACCAAAGCACGAATCAATCGACAGCGTGCACGGTTCATCAACCGCGGCCTTTGTATTGTGGTCAGATCAAACCTTGTTATTCAAAGTTGTATGCTTCAGTCTTTGGGTCTGTGCACCCATCGCCATCTGTTCAGCCTCGATAGATCGAAACATTGGCACACCCATGGAGATGGCGAAGTTCAACCGACTTGAAACAGCTGAAGATAGCTATCCAGTACGAACGCATATATACACCATGCCCGACTCCGACCCATGTCTCCAAGCACCAAACCTGCATCTATGGCCAACTCAGCTCTCACCCAGCCTCCGGGCCTTCCGCAGATCGTGTTACCGTCCTTGGCGGACACGTATGGGGCATTCTTCATCGGTAGTTGCATCAGTCTTGTGTAGGTCATTCTATAAGCAAGTCTGTTGTTACCTTCAGCTGACACTCTCTTATGCCATCCTGCAGCCTGTATGGCCTCACTGTCCATCAGACATATCGCTACTTCCGCCTCTATACTGAAGATTCTATGTACTTAAAGACATTGGTATGCTCTATCTTTTGCTGCCCTCGCGTCTATGAACACAACAATTTGGGTTAATCCTAGGTCACAACAATATTGTGAGAACAAGCCGCTTCCGCCATTGTCTTCATGCCGCTAACTCGGAACACGGTGGAGACAGCCTTACCGAGACGGTGAACGCGATCTTGCCGGTCCACCTCAGGTAACATTGCTTTCCCCCTCTACATGTTCTGAAATGCTGATAAGTTGTATGGAAGTTACTATCATCTTGTGGCCAACTACTTTAATCCCTTGGCACTCGCGAATGATACCTTGTACGTTTTATTGATAGACAATTTGTCTCATGAACTGAGGGTGTCTATGTAGGTCTCTCAGAGTAAGTAATGGCTTATTTCCTAAAGCATTAATCCGAAGTCCCACTCTGATCAACACGCTTTGAAGCTTCTTGCGCCAACTTCTGTGAGTAACCCCATACCAACTCGTTCTGAACTGATTGTAATTACTTGATTTCCTCTCAGGCAATCACTATTCTGGCCTGCCAGAGGTATGGCAATGCTTGTTGTCATGGACCCGTTCCGCTACATATCTTCCCTGTCTGTATTTCCCCACAGTTTCTATGTTCGACGCGTATTCCTAGGTCAGCCCTTCATCGTTGAAGACAATCTCCCTACGTCGCTAATACGTACCGTACTGCTGTAGTCGACCGCCGGTACAGGATCATAGTCGCAGGCACAGTACGTATTGTGAAGACAGGATATCAAGTTCTCCCCGCTTATCTGTTGACGCAGGTTGTGCTGCTCGTAGTGGAAACAGGTGACGTTTATTCCGCGACGTTTCATGAAATATAGTATTGGCTTACACATCGATTTTTGGGCAGCATTCGCAATCGGTAGGCACCGCGTCGATTCACTATTTAATTGACCCGCTGACCCCTCGCTCAGTGCTCTCAGTACAAGCTTTCAAGGGACACCAGGTACGAACAATGTTGACTACCAAGCGATTTGTATGGGCTTATGGCGTCGATTGTATCAGATGCAAGATTTTGTTAATATGACAGTGAGTAGTATCTCGCGCTTAAGGCCCGTCGGACCTTCTTACAACAGGGCACCACTGGGCACAGTGGACTGTCTCGGTGTTCTATGGGGTGGACATGGCCATCGATTCAATCCTCGCTGGCACTCTCATCGTGTACCTCCTCCGCAACCGAACAGGAACTGAAAGGCAAGCAAAAATCTTCAAATTGACGGTACGTTTCGGGAGGATGCTAATACCAACCCCGTGTCTAGAAATGATTCCATGATCCAAACTCTGATTGTCTACACTATCAATACAGGTGCTCGTTCCTGTTATCGACCGATAGTTTACTTTCTCTGACCTCATTCTACCGCGGCTAGGCCTTGTAACGAGGTAACTCTAACAACTTACGAATCCAAACCCTCTATTTCTAACTCCACCACCATAAAGCATTGTTGGCATGCTTGCCTTCATCTTTGTGAGCCACCATGGTCCAATCTACTACACAACGACCAGCCTAAACATTACTTAGGGCCTTATCATGCCCGGAAACTTGGTGTATTTCGCCATGGGCATTGTCGTCACCAAGTGTACGCCGTCTCAGTTCTGAACTCAGCTTAACGGGCACATTACTGACGGGCTTGCTGCTTACAGTGTACGCGAACTCCGTCCTCGCATTGTACGCCTTCCTTGTTTCAAATCTTCTGTCCTACGAAGCTTGTCTTATTATGTCCCACTTCCTCGACGACGAAAGGTTAAATACGCGGCGATACCTCTCGAACGACGCTCTGGATGCTCTGGACGGGCAGTCTATCATGTTCAACAACGCGATGTGCACACATTGCAGCACGGTTCAGCGACGTACTGTTGCTCAGGTACGTAGAATAAGCAGTAATTCAGTATCCCTTCGGCGCCTTCGCTGACACGGACGAGAATCCTAGGTCGCAGTGTCTCTCCCGACCAGCGGCGATTCTCAGGAGAGCACAGCGGGCGGCAGCGGGGCCTATTTACAAGACAACGAGATGCGCTACAATAACAGCGGAAGCGACACGGAAGTCACGACGCTCCCAAACGCTGAGCTCAAAATCAAGCACGGCAACGCCGTGTAAGAAGTCAAGATGCAGATGACTGCTCCTCGTCCTTGGACCACTAGCGGGCGCCTCGGACACGCGCTAGACAAAAATACGACCTTCAGGGTGTTTTGTTGGTTTCTTCGCATACCATTATTTTAACTAATTCCGATTCCCTCCTCGGATGATGTATCGAAACTTTGACATCATCAGCCTGTCTCGCTGTTGCGGACCTCGATTCCTGTGGTAACCATGATGACGGAGAGTTGGAAATACCCGCCGCCGCCGTAGACCACGAGGGATGCGCTACTTGGCCCGTACCTAAGCTTGAGTATCGATCGGGATCGCAGGACTACGAAGCTAAGACTGGCACCTGTTCCGGGATCGTCGGTGGTCGGTGTCTGTTTGTCTGCGCTTGGCCATACTTATGGCATTCAAGAGACCTCTCATCAGCACGTCTCTACTATGTACTACCACATTGTAAGTCCTTGGCTATGTTGGTTTCCCTTCGTAGTGAACTCACATCGGTTGGTTAACCAAGCCTCAAAGTCGAACTTCGAGTTCTGGAGACTACGAGCAACAGTCTGCGTAGTACCAGCTACGCAGTGCGTGTTCAAGCCTCCACCAAGCTGAGATCGTCGTCCTTGAGGTGGGATTTGATGGTTCTTACGTGCCAGTGCCAAACTTGGAAATGCACAGTCGCAAGCTCCGCTCGCCTAATCGTCAATGTTATGAATCAATTCATCATCCATCAACGCTGCGACTCGACATGGTCCGCAACCATGGGAATCCGCCCGCACGTCGATCAGCGTCGTGCGCCTCATAAAGCCTACTCAGCACAATCGTGTCCATGGTTTACTCTCTCTTACCCACTAGAGACTGGTCTGCTATCTATGGCCACTAATTCTACCTGCCCTTCAAGTTTCATACAGGTGCCTTCCTTGGCGCATTCGTATGGCGCATTTTTCCTTGGCAGCTGCGTCAGTCTCGTGTAAGTCATCAGCAAGGAGTCTTGTTCTTTCATCGGCTAACACTCCTCACAGCTTGTATGGCCTAATTATCCATCAGACTTATCGCTACTTCCGCCTCTATCCTGGGGATCCTTCACACCTGAAGGTCCTAGTATGTCTGTGGAAAGTGGTAGATCCATGCTGAGAAAGCTAATGACTGTTGCTAGGTTGTGACATTATTGTACGGACAAGTCACATCGCCTGAGCTTTCTTCTATGATGCTGAAACAGAAGTGGCTATCCATAGTCTTGTAGAGACAGCGAACACAGTCCTCCCCATTCACTTATGGTGGGTGTTGCTTTCTCTAGATCTCCACACAAGACTGACACGAACTGCTGATGTGCCACCCGCAAGTTATTATCACCTTGTAGCCAACTATTTCAATCCCGCGACGCTCGCAGACGACACCTTGTAAGATCTCATGTTTCGGCAACTGTATCATTACCTGAATATATTGTTTCAGGTCACTCAGAGTAAGTAGTAGTTTGGTATATGAAGCCCTTGTCCAAAGTTATTAAAATACGGCGTAGCTCCTTGCACCAACTTCTGTCAGTGAGCTGGATGCAAAGTTCTTGGAGACTGCTTATTCAATTTCTCGTTAGGCAATGACTATCCTAGCCTGCCAAAGGTAAATGCTCTCGGGGACAGCTGGTGAATATCTAACCTTTTGATCCATTCACAGTTTTTATGCTCGCCGGGTATTGCTAGGTTCGTGCTTCGTGCTTTGATACCCGAGCCAAAACTCATCATACTGCAGTCGATCGTCGGCACAGAGTCATAGTTATTGGCACTGTATGCATCTCAACGAACAGACATCAAGCGTTCTTGACTTACCCCTGACGTAGATTATGTTGCTAGTGGTAGAAACAGGTGAGTCTTGAAGGTCCTCGCAGTTTCACCAACTATCCTCAATGGTTCTTCAATAGGATTTGCTATTCGTAGGTATCTCCCCAACTGCTTTCCAGAACGTCCTGCTGACTCGCGGTTAGTGGTCGCCGTGCAAGCTTTCACGGATCGCCAGGTAAGACTGTTTGCCCAGTACTAGTGGATTTGATAGCCCATCGTATTTTAGATCCAGGATTTCTCCAGTCTAACTGCGAGTCGCGTCTAGTATATCGTCTATCAACGTTCTACTAACACTAAGGCGCGACAGTGGGTTGTATCTGTATACTATGGTCTAGACATGACCATTGATTTCATCCTGGCCGGAACTCTGGTTGCTTTCCTTCTCCGTAACCGCACAGGAGCAGCAAGGTAAGCAGATATTGTCATTGATTACGCGTTGAGGGAATTGACCAGGACATGATGTACAGGACTGACTCCATGATCCAAACCTTGGTTGTGTACACTATCAACACAGGTATGAACCCCTCCTATCGGTTGCTGAAACATTTCTTACACTCCATGTTGCGATTCTTAGGTCTTATAACGAGGTAGTTCTCCCCCTGTCGAAAGAGAACTGCCGATGTCTCATAGTATCGACACCGTATAGCATCGTGGGCATGGTTGCCTTCGTATTTGTGAGTCGCAAGGAAATGTCCACATGCAATAAACCGCTTGACATTCGAATTCTTATAGGCTCTAATCAAGCCCGGAAATCTGGTGTATTTCGCGATGGGAATCATCGTTACAAAGTGTACGCCTTCTCAGATTCCAATCCACCGGGGTGACTTGGATTGCTTATGTGCGCCGCACAGTGTATGCAAATTCTGTGCTTGCGTTGTACGCGTCTGCTCCTCGTCTTTGTCAGCGTTGCTTCCTGGACTCCATCTTACATATTGTTCATGGCTCACCCTAGGTTGAACACGCGGCGGTATCTGTCGAGTCTAAGCGAAGCTATCGATTCTTTCGACGTGCAGTCTACTCTGGTGTTCAACCACGCGGTGTGCCTCCACTGTAACTCAGTTCGGGGGTCGGCTCCTCAGGTACGTAGGCTGAGCAGTGAGCCGGTCCGCGGTCGCTAACATGGTAGGAAAACTCCAGGTCGTAGCATCTTTCCTGAGCAGCGGAGAGCCGAGAATTAGGGCTCAGTGGAGCCATACTGATTTCCAGGAAAACTTCGAGATGCACCAACCCCCTCACGGACGACGGAAACGGCCTCATGGGGAGCATGACGACGTCCTCAAGCGTGAGGTCAATAGGAACCTCGACAACTCCATGTGAGGGTGGAATCCGCTTCTTCTACGCCAGGAGCGTTGAACATGGAACATGTGCTTGAAGATGTTGTCGATTTATCATTACTCTGATTAAATTATTTCCACCGCCCTCGGCACGGCGTTCATGCTCTATGTCACAAAAATAGCTTGCCGAACTTCACTCTGTGTGATTCTGCGTTCCACTAGGGTGACGAGTGAGCGAAGGAATGGCCCCTACGCCCGAGCTCGAGACGGCTCCCATTTCTCGGAGACACCTGACCACGGCCGTTGAATGAGCCGGAAGCTTTCAACTGTGCTACCCGGATGAATCGTCCAAGGTCCTTCGGATCCGGGGGATATTGTACTGTATGTATACAAATTTTGGTGTGGTTTCGTGGCGCACAATGCTACTCGGCTTTCAAGGGAGGAGAGGTGCCGATGGGATTTTGTGCCTTGTGGGGAGCACGAAGCACACAGGAAGGACGCTCGCCTCGGAGGATATCCACGTTCCCCGGAGGCGCAGGGCCAGGGGTATGATACTATTCTTATGTTGGGAGGGGAGGGTGTGTCAAACAGGGACACTTGCCATGCATGTGGCCTTTTCAACGGAGATTCTGCATCTGACGAGAACAGACCCGCCTCGGCTGGAGATCAAGGCAGAACTTCCCGAATCAAACATGTGTGCGTATGTACTGCATTCTATGTCACGGCCATTGAGACAACACCCGAGATCGAAGGATCCGAAACGACTATTAGACCAGATCGCTATGTGTGGCAGCTAAGGCCCAACAAAGAGCGCCGGAGATCGCAAGGTATACAAGACGCGAGGGCGAATGTAGTACTACAGCGGGACTGAGAGAGGTGAGCGAGGGGCGAGAGATGTGGGAAGGAGGGCCAGGGGACGACGCGCCAGCGTCTTCCATAGATGAAGAATACATAGCTACAGTGGTGAGTAAGGTACCGCAACAACGACGAAGATTCTGATTGTTCTGCACTCCCACGTCACGGGTATCGCCTGAGAGACCAAGTCAAATACGAGAGGGGTGGGCAGTGCGTAGTAGAGTTAGCGGGTAGGGCGCGTCGGGAGGACAAGGGTACATCAAGGGAACTCGGCGTCAGTAGGTGACTTAAGGCTGACGGTTGGGGAGCGCAGACTCTTGAGATCGAAATGGGCCTGTGAACGGGCAAATATGGTTTCCTTCTCAAGGACTCAAAGAGGAGAAAAGAGGCGACGTACACTGTCCGGAGACTTTGGCGTGCGGTCGTCTTCGATGATGGTGTGTTGGTACACCTCCAGCTGTGGTCCCGAAGGAAGACGCGCAGAGGTCAGTAAAATGCAATAACAATAAGCATGACACATCAAACAAAACAGATAGAATGCGACAAGGGGCGAAGGGTGGAGAGAACGGGAGAGACTCACCACAGGTACGCGTGGAGTGCCGACGCGGAAGTTGGACGCGGCGGAAGAAGAGAAGGTGCGGACGCTCTTGCTGCGGATGTGCCCGCGTGCATTGAGAGATCCCAGGAACGAGTTTGAGTATACTGTGCCAGGAAACGGGGAAGGGCACGTGGAATCGTTAATGAATGGCGGACCGAGAGCAAGGACGCGGGTGCGGAAGGACATACGTTTCGCTTGAATCTCGACCAGGCCGAGAAACGTCAAGCTGTTCTTCTGGACCGCAAACTGGAGGTAGGTTGAGTTGGTCAGATACCAGGGACCTTCGCAATAGGGTGGTCGGCGGAGGACAGAGGTGCATACCAATATAACGCAGAGGATAGATGCCGAGCTATATCTGGTGCGTGAGCCGGGGACCTGGCGGGATACAGACCAGATAGAGGCAATGAACGCACCAAGTTATTGCTCCAGTATTCACAGCGTACAGGAGGATTCGGTTAATCATTGTGTTCGATTCCCTACCGAAGAAGTCAGCGATCTGGAGTGCGAACGTTGACCATACATGCGCACTTGTGCCATTTGCCGGAGGACCGACGACGCTTGAGGTACATGGTCAATGTCAATGCAACAAGGATGTCGACGAGTGCGGCAGAGCCGAGACCACCGCTGACGGTGACCTGAAGGAAAATCATCAGCGGTCATCTGATAAGAAAGTGGCCTGGATAGACTTACCAAGGATGATCTCCTGTTACGCAAGACCGGCCACGATGGGTAGACATAACACAGCGCACAGGAGGCTGCCGGGGAAGCAAAATGTGAGCATCGAGCCGAGATGAATGAAGAATGTATACGCACCGATGCCGAAGCCTACGAATCCCAAAATGAGTTGCGGTGAGAATGGGCGTCTTCACGGATGGGAGGGGAGCAGGGGAGCAGAAGTTCGGCACGAACCTACTCGGGCTAGCGCGAACATGCCCTTCAGGGATTGGGAAGTGTAGGTCAGGGACAGCGTATTTGGCAAGAGGAAGAGTGAGGCGGACTTACGATGATTCCCGTCCAGACGATCGAGTTGCCACTGACTGGGCGAGAGAACGACGATCCACCCTCAGTCGCTGCTGGATTTTCGAGTGTGTGAAAGAGAACGGGATCTACGCACCGATCCAGACCCTCCAAGTATAGTATCTGGAATAGAATCAAGGTGTGAGCGACAGCGAGCTTAGAATGCTGCAGGGGTGAGCGACAGCATACCCTTGTACGCAGAGTGCAATGCTCGCCTAGCGAAAAGCGTCAACAAGGATGCATGGAAAGGAAATGGAAAAGGAGCTCACGCTGCACATGACCGTAACCTGGCAGATACCCTAATTAGTTATCGTTCATGACCTTGACTTAGGGAAGCGACTTACGCCAATACCCCTAGACAGCTGCCGTTAGCGGGGAGCTCGGAGCAGGTGGGCAGAAGAGACGTACCAGTTGATATCGAGGAAGTTGAAGAAGCTGCCGAACCCATTGATGAGATAGTCGTAAATGAACTGGACACAGAACGCAGTGTGTGCTGTCTCCAATACCCTGATCGTAATGTAGCTGAATTTGAGAGAAATTGGATAGCAGCGCGCCAACTGACCATACAGTCGCAACCTGTATACGGGATCCAATTAGAGACAGTTCATGCAGGCTGAACTGATACGTACCAAGGATTTGAGGAAAGGCCGGTCGTTTGGATACTTCTGGTAGTAGATTAATGTTTGGAGCGTGGTGATCCCATAAAGGCTAGAAAGGTGACATGATGAGAAGACTGGATGTAACGATGGGCAGGCTGAAAGGGAAGGGACGTACATGCATGCGACGAAGACCTCAATCAAGAGGCCACCCATGACGGGGACAGCAGGATTGACCATTGCGGGCGAAGGGATCCTCGACACCGAGAGCACGCGTGGAAAAGAGCGTTTGGAGGATCTGGGGTCCAGGGGAGGGACTAGAGACGGAGGGTAGGAGAGGGAGAGAGCGCGAATTAAAGAGGGAGGCGGAACGAGTGGGTGGTTGTCGAACAAGCTTCATTCTGGGTTTCTGTGCCTCGAAAAATCTTTGGATAGTGTGGGTATGTTCGAAGAGTGGAAGCCGGAGAACCGGAAGCACCCTGGAGCTAAGCTTGAACGGGCGTCTGTGCGCCCAGCGAGGAATGGGAAGCGGAATCACCATGCAGACGCCGTGCAAACAAATAGAGTAGGGCGATTGGACGGCACGGGGAGCGGTGGAGTGGGAGGACTCGAAGCAGTTGATTTGCCGGGGTAGAGAGGATGAGCCGTTGATGCATGTTGGATGCATGCTCGCGGTTTGCAGAGAGCGGAGGAGCGTCTTCGCCACGTCGGCGAGTGGTCACTTGAGCCGTCCGCATCGCGTGCAGTCTTGTGCAGAGTGGCTTCAGTGTGGGAAGACGTCCGCCTTGCGAAGCTCTGCCGTTCAATAAGCCGTCGAAGGGGCTCGTCCAATGTGGCCATGTGCGCTCTCGAGCGAGGTCAGTCTCGTAAAGCTGCAGAGGACAGCCCTCGGACGCTTTCTGTCGGCCCTTCGACGATCCGATCTCGACGACCCAGCTCACTCAGCAGACCTCGCTGGGGAGCCCCCGGCGGCGGCAGAAGAGAACGTGGCTGGGTTTCATGTTCGCGATTCGGGTCCGGGCGACACGGCTCTACGGCAGAGGGTCGGGCTTCGGATTCTCGAGTTTCCCGGCGAAACTCCACACCTTCAAGATGGTTCGAAGAGTCTATAGACCCGGGCCGCGGATCGATGAACGCCTCGAACACGGTCGGATATGTATACCTGACACGCTGCTCACAAGCTCCCAGCTCGCTCAGCACGATGCTCTCTGAGCCCGCTCACCCCGATCCCTGCGAGGCAGATCGGTCGCTGAGCGAGCCGTGTGCTGGTCGTACCTGTCTCCTTCGCTGTGCCCAAAAGATTGCCTGAATAGTCCAAGCTCGGGAACCATAGACTCGTAAAACAACACCCATGAATCCTAATCAGCCTTTTCAACCTGTCAACCAACCAAATAGTCACATACTACAAGCACTTCTCCTCCTTCGCCTGCCCGTCATCGCCGCCCGTCCCGCTGCAGCTCGGGGTCAACATACTTCATCCGTCCCCGACCCTTGAACCGCACGCCCCCGCTATCGCGCGAACGCCTTTCCTCTTCCTCCTTCAATCGCCGCGCCACCCGTTCAAGCTCCCTTTTCCGAGCTGCCTCTATCCGCTCATTCTCCTCCCGCTCCAACCGTGCGTCGTATTGCGACTCCGTCTCGCTCACCGGCTCCCCATCCGGCGTACGTGGGCGGGACTCCGAGTGTGACCGCTTGTGTTTTTTGCTCTTGTCTTTCCCTTTCTTCTCCTTGTTCTTCTTGGACGAGCGTCGCTGTTTGCGATCGTCCTCTGAGTCGCCAGATGGCAGCGGCGACCCGGATTGAGACCTTGCAGGGTCCCTCGACGGCGACCTTGAGCTATGACGGCGTTTCTTCCTGTGCCGCCGCGACTCTTCCTCCGATTCCCTGTCGCTTGGCTCTGACTCTGACTCGGCTGTATAAGTGGGTCACCGAATGGTAAGCTGACACGAGCTTGATGCAGCCGGTAAGGCTGACGAAGCAAAACTCACCCTTAGCCTTCGTGACCTGCTGGACCTGAGCGCGAAGCATGAGCTCCCCAGAGTTGGAAATCACGACGGGCAGGCGCGGCCGGTCCTTCTCGTCTGTCGGGACCTCTGCGATGCGCTCTGCGACTTCGTAACCGCGGATGACGCGTCCGAAGACGACGTGTTTTCCTGGGAACACGACGCATATAGGGACAGACGCGTGGCAGGTGAAGAGAGGAAACGGGAGGGCGGCGTCAGCCGTCGATTTGAGTGCACGGTCGCGAGGGAAACGACAGGGAAGACGTGGATTTACCGTTGAGGTGGGGGCAGTCCCGGAGAGTGACGAAGAACTGGGAGTTGTTCGTATTCGGACCCTTGTTCGCCATACAGAGCAGTCTGGGGACGGGACGCGGCATTAAGGGGTGTGAGCGAAAAAGAAAGAATAGAGAGAGGACACGCACCCTTCAGAATCGAGGGGGCGGGTGAGGTCTTCGTCAGGGAAAGGCCCTCCGTAGATGGACTCTCCACCGGTGCCGTTACGCTTGGTGAAATCTTGTGATATTGGACGGCGATAAGGGGCACAGAAGAGATGACAACGCAGACGAGGATGTCACGATGGTTGGGGGATTTGAATGAGGAAGGCGAGCTCACCTCCGGCCTGGATCATGAAGCCCTTAATTGAACGATGAACGATGCTGTTCTTGTAGTAGAGTGGGCGCTCTGAGATGGGCGAGAGACCCTTCTCGCCTGTGCAGAGGGCACGGAAGCTGTTGTAAGGGACATCAGCGACAGTGGGGATGAGGTGGAGAGGTTGGTAGCACAGACTTTTCGCAGGTTTTGGGGGCAGAGTCATTGAAGAGCTCGAAGATGATCCTGGCACGTTGGGTGGTATGTAAGACAGCTGAGCGGGATGAGGTGTGGGGAATGCGTACCTGCCGGACGGCTGGTCGTCGATGGAGACATCGAAGAAGACGCGTGGGCGGACCATGCTCAACGTCGCGAGTGTGGACTTGAACGCGACCTGGACGCGACTCTCTGGCAGACTCGCGTGCCGAGGCTGAGGGTAGAAGCGCCTGTGGACACGTGCGAGGCACGTGGGGCTCATGGCCGAAACGGGGAATTTTGCGGGGCGCTCACGGATGCGTCGTCGCAGGCGGGCGACTCGTCCTCGGCCAGAACCCTCATTCCACGACGCACTCAGTCAATTTACCAGCTATTATCGGGGACCGTGCATGTGTGTGAAGAGCCTCAAACTCGACAACCGCTGGAATGAACGCACCCGACGCCGCAGACATCGCTGGAGACCTGCAGGGACGCATGAACGCACGGGTGGGTGGATGGAATGACGAGCGTGTTCTGACGAGACCGTGGCCGGTCGCCATCTGCAGGGCCGCGCACCAGAGTCCCATTCGCGAATCGCAGACTTATCCGATATCTCTCCTCCGAACAGTCCCTGGCGCGCCGCTAGCAATTAGCCCCGCTCGCAGATCTCGCCAGGCTCCAACACCCGCCAGTTTTTCTTCTCGACTGCGGGCCCTCCGACTTTCCTCCTCCCGACTCGATTCCTTCAGCCCCTGTTCTCTCCTCCCATTTCCCGTCTTTCCTTCCCCCTTCTTCCAACTCTTGTCACTCCTTTTCTCCCCTTCCTCTTCGTCCCCGCGCATCTCCTTCTCCGTCTCCCGCCGATTCTGATCGATAGCCTCAGTCCGCTCTTACGCTAGTCTCTTCTCGGCCTCATCACTTCTCACTCGCCCTCGCCCTTTTTCGCAACCTCGTGCCAACGACTGCCCCCATCCCTCCGAGTCCGTGCATCGTGGACATCTACTTGAAGGCGCCTCACAGCCCACACTTGACACCCCTTCCGACCTTGACCTTGCCTTGGTGCACTCCCCCTCGCCTCCGCCCAGCCCTGGCACTCTCTTTCGACTCCAGCAGGTTCTTCCACACACACCGGATCCGGAGGACCAAGGTATCCCCATCCATCTCCACCCGCTTAAGTAACCAGTTCGACAACACCCCGTCCGCCTCTATGCTCGGCGACGGACAGATTCCTTCTGCTCCGAGGCGCCCCACACCCTCGTCTGCATCTACATCCACATCTAATCCTACCCCTGTCCTTACACCGACCGCTCGCTCGCGTGTAACGCATATCGAAAATTACACGGGGAGCACCAGCGGCCACAGGTATACCGCCGTCGTCCTGGGAGGTGAGTTCATCTCTCATGTGATCAAACATTCCAGCCCGTGTCTCCTGACTATCTGTCTTTTGGGGTCACTTCGAAATCGGATGCGATTGTCGACGTTTACGGAATGTGGGGTGCGGGGGTCGGGATGTAGCGGGAGGTGTCGGAAAGTCCGCTCTCGTAATGCGTTATGGGAAGAACGTCTTCCTCGAGCAGTACGACCCGACCATCGAAGGTGCGTCTTACGTCTCCCCGTCTTCCCAACATGTCCGATGTACAGATCGAATAGGTCTGACATGTCGCGCGATTTTTAGAGGAGTATGACTTGAGCGTCGATTTCCTGGGGAAGCGCGATATCATTGTACGTAACTCTTGTGCTTCTTTCCGTCCGGTGGGAACCTCATTTGTCCCTGCGGCGTGCGGCGTGCGTTGGGTACACTATATTGCAGCTTCACGTCGTAGACACTGCGGGAGTAGAGCAGTTCACGGGGATCAATGAAAGTTACATTCAGGTGTGTGCTGCGTCAGAGGTCGATGAGAGGTCCAGTGACTGACTACTGAGAGACAGAAGGGAATCGGATTCGTATTGGTGTTCAGGTCAGGGCAACCCGACTGGCTTCAGAGGAAAGGTGGAGCATTCAGACTCTGAACGCGCTTCTCGTCCTCCTACAGTTTGACTCAGGAAGCCACCTTGAAAGATGTGGACCACATCCGGCAAGAGATCTACAGAATTAAGGATGGCGACGAGGTGTGCTCCATGCTATTATTTAGCGTGCCAGCGCGGTGCTAATCCGATGTGTCGTCTTCCTCAGAACATCCCCATCGTCGTAGTAGGGACCAAGATGGACCTAGTGAGTGCTTGTCTCGTTTTACAAACATGAGATCCACGCACTCACGCGGGTTGTGATGTGCTTTCCTGGAACGCAGAGAGGGGAGCGGGAAGTCTCGAGCGAGACGATACACGAACTAGCCATGAAATGGGGCGTGTCGTTCTACGAGACCTCGGCGAAGAACGGATGGCACATCAGCGAAGTATTTGAAGAGCTGCTCACGCTGATGGGGAAGAAGTACCCCACTGGAGAGCCGAAGAGCAAGAAGAGACGGAGAGACCAGTGCGTGGTCATGTAGGGTCTGTTTCATTCCATTGTTATTGTTTTGTCGCATTTGTCTCCGTGCTGTCGCTACTGCTTGCGTCGCCTTGCTGCTGCGCTGTGTTTCATTTTGCTCGTGCCACCGCTCTGTATATCCTGATGGACAAGATGCCGCTACATTAGATGGTACCCGTACATTCTGGTGCGAGTTACCTGCTATTGTTCGGAGTTGCTTCTCGTCAGGGCGCGAAACCTGCTGTCCTTCGTGTATTTTTGCGATTTTTGTCTGCTAGGCTGCTACGGCTGTCACGCTCCCTGAAGTTTAATCACTGGTGCTTCGTTTCCTCTGCTCTTCCCCACACTGTTCGCAAGTACATTACATATCAGATAGGCCGCTTTACGCTAGCATCGGCCAGGGAGCCTCGGACTAGCATTAGATGGATTGTAGGTGCCTTTGGATCCGGATACGACACACCACCATTTAGTTGCTTGCGGCATGGCGGTACTAGTACTTACTGTTTCGTTAGTGTCTAGCTACTATACGGATTGTACTGCATGGTATGCAGTAGTCGTTTCCCGACAATCTATCGTATGCGTTATGCCCTGGATTAATGGTGTGCGTGCCGGGACTCTGGCGTGGAGGGGAGCCTGGAGAGCACAGCCTGAGCCTGAGCCTGAAACAAGAGCGGGCTGACATAAGCGGGGTCGGAGATTTTGGGCTGAATAATAGACGCTTGGGGAGATAGGCGAGCCGTGTCCCTTCCGCGCCTTGCTCCCATCCCCCATCTTTTCCCCTCCGCCCCCCGCGACGTCCCTCTCCTTCCCCCCATAGACTTCTCTCTCCCCCTCTACTCCCTTCCCTCTCTCTTTCCTTGAACATAATGGTTGGTGTGAGTGCCATTCTTCTCCTTTCTCTAATACCCAAGTCTTGACATCCGCTTTTGTCGCTGCAGTCCTACGGTGGTGGCTACGGCGGCGGCTACGGCGGCAGCGGAGGTGGTGGTGGTGGCTACGGCGGAGGTGGAGGTGGATACGGCGGCGGCGGCGGCGGTGGTGGCGGTTGGGGAGGCTACCACGACTCCCATGACCGCATGAGCAACCTCGGCGGTGGCCTCCGCACCGTCGACTGGTCCACTCAAAAGCTCGCCCACTTCGAGAAGAACTTCTACGTCGAAGACAAGCGCGTCTCATCCCGCTCAGATCGCGAGGTCGAGGACTTCCGTCGCACCAAGGAGATGAAGGTCCAGGGCCGCAACGTCCCTCGTCCTGTCACCTCCTTCGACGAAATCGGCTTCCCAGAGTACATCATGTCTACCATCCGCGCCCAAGGTTTCCCCAACCCTACTCCCATCCAGTGCCAGGCTTGGCCCATGGCACTCAGCGGTCGCGATGTCGTCGCCATTGCCCAGACCGGTTCGGGCAAAACCATCTCTTTCGCCTTGCCAGCCATGCTTCACATCAATGCGTCAGTCTCTTAAGCTCTTGGCGTCAACGCTGACGCTCTCTTACGTCTTGGAACTGACCCCATCCGTGCAACAGGCAACCCCTACTGTCACCTGGTGATGGCCCCATCGCGCTCATTCTCGCCCCCACACGTGAGTTGGCCGTTCAGATCCAGCAAGAATGCACCAAGTTTGGGTAAGTCCTCCCCCCAGACCCCCTCACCCTTCCTCCACGCTGACTTTACCGTAGCTCTAACTCCCGCATCCGCAACACCGCGATCTATGGCGGCGCACCGAAGGGCCCCCAGATCCGTGATCTTCAGCGTGGCGTTGAAATTGTGATCGCCACGCCCGGTCGGCTCATCGACATGCTCGAGTCCGGCAAGACGAACCTTCGTCGCATTACCTACCTTGTCATGGACGAGGCTGACCGCATGCTCGACATGGGTTTCGAGCCCCAGATTCGCAAGATCGTGAGCCAGATTCGCCCTGATAGGCAGACCCTCATGTTCTCCGCCACATGGCCGAAGGACGTACAAAAGCTCGCCAATGTAAGTTCCGTTCACGCCTCACAATCGTTTGGGATGTGGTCTGATGCGCGTGTTGTGACACAGGACTTCTTGAAAGACTTCATCCAGGTCAACATCGGTTCCATGGAGCTCACTGCCAACCACAACATCCAGCAGATTGTCGAGGTCGTCAGCGACTTCGAGAAGAGGACTAAGCTTATCAAGCACCTCGAGCAGATCTCTCAGGAGAACGCCAAGGTCCTCATCTTCGTCGGCACCAAGCGGGTTGCGGACGACATCACGAAGTATCTCCGTCAAGATGGGTGGCCGGCGTTGGCCATCCACGGAGACAAAGAGCAGTACGTACCCTCCATATCTCCCCATCTGTCACTAAACCTCATGTTTGCATCGCAGGCGTGAGCGTGATTGGGTCTTGGGCGAGTTCAAGGCAGGACGTTCGCCCATCTTGATCGCTACAGACGTAGCATCTCGCGGACTCGGTATGTTTTCATTTTCTCGCAAGCGCTGCGGCCGTGTATCACAGTGGCATGACGGACACTTGTGGATTCGAGTGTTGTCATCGCCGACTGTCGACGACTGGGGTCGAGATGTTCGTATAGGTCATGGTTCGTCGACGGAGCAAGACAGGCCAAGAAACTCATCGCGCGCACCGAGACACGGCGGACTCCCTTCTGATCATAGCACAGCTCCCTCTGACCCCCACCCTCACCGAGCGGCGATGCGTCCTGTGTGACGCGTCGCGGCGTGCGCGGGTACCTGCATCATGAACAGTCTTCGAACGTTCTTGGTATGGTATGGTCACGGTTATGGACTTGTATGCGTCGATCTTGGGACCCAACAGTTCGCTCACCTCGCGAGCTGGTATCTGCGCGCTCAAGACTTCGCCTGTCTTCAAGCTCGGACGCATCTTGCCTCGCCCAAACGTGGGCTTGGGTGACCTTTTCGGGATAGAACAACTCGGCTGAGGTTGCGACGTCGCCGTGCGGGCGGGTCGAGCCTTGGTCACAAAGCCGTTGGAGCGCTTGCAGTCTCCATGTTCGTTGGTTGTGTTATTGACCATCCGCTCTCCTCCTTTTACATCTCTATGTGCGATCTGCGGCCGGTGTCGACTCGATCGATGGTATGGCGGCGTTCGTGCGTGCTCCCTCTCTCGTGCCTCAATGTCGGGCTACTCGTCTTTGCACGCATAGACGTGAAGGATGTTCGCTATGTCATCGTGAGTTTCCTATCGTGCTCATTCTTGCGTATGCCTGACTGAATGATTTGCAGAACTATGATTTCCCCAACAACTGCGAAGACTACATCCACCGGATTGGCCGTACGGGAGTGAGTCCAGGTCTCTGATATCGACGTTCATGACTGAGGTACTGATCACGTCGTCTTCAGCGCGCTGGCATGAAGGGCACGTCGTACACGTACTTCACGACCGACAACGCGAAGCAGGCGCGCGAGCTTATTGGCATCCTGAGGGAAGCCAACGCGCAAGTCCCTCCCCAACTGGAGGAAATGTCCATGTTTGGGGGTGGTGGTGGTGGCAGGAGTACGTCATTGTTTATTGGGTAGCTGTTGCGTGGACTAACCAACATCATTTCTTTCGCAGGTCGCTACGGTGGCGGTGGTCGCGGCCGTGGGGGAGGCGGCGGCGGCGGCGGTCGTTACGGTGGTCACGACAATGGGTATGGTGGGCGGAACAACGATCGCTGGTAAGATGGACTTGACATTGTCGAGCGGTCTTTATCCGTTCCGTCCCGTCGTGCGCATGGCACGTAGACACCAGCGTTATCGTTGGCGTACAGTGTTGTGCTTGCGCACGGCACATGCAGGTGGCGTGGTTGTGTTGGACACTAGCATCCTCCCCTAGAAACTGATATCCCACTGCGACGAGCTGGTAGTAATATGTTTGTTGCATTCGTTTTAGATTTGCAGCTCGTAATAGCATGTGCATATGTCCGTGGTCTGTATCCGCATTGCATCATAGTCCGCAATCTGAACGATCGAGAGCTACTTTTCATGGAGTGATGAGTGCACCACCTATCCTGCGCTGTGTCTTGCGACTGCGACGACTGAGACTAGGATGCTCTTTGGGTACAATCTCGGGGCTGCATGGCAAACACTCAAGTGGATTGGACGGCTTCTCATCAAGCCGGTGCGGAATTCCGTCTTTGCGTTCCCGTGTTCTTCTAACTATAGCTGGACTTTGTCATGTATACCTGGCCTGACAATTAACCAACCCTGCCCACTCTCTTGGATCCGATCTTCCAACCCGGTCTGCTTAGCCTCCCATGTCGAAGCGCACGGTGGTCATCGCGGGCATCACCCTCAACGTCTTCTCTCTGGACGACGCAGACTCGCAGACGGAGAGCGCGTCGCCAAAGCCGGTCGCGATCCTCTTCCTCCTCCACGGTCGGATGAGCCGCGCGGACCACGTTGAGCTCGTCGCAAAGGCGTTTCTCGACGAGGTCAGCACGTGGCGGCGGGACCCTGCGCAGGCGGGCAAGGAGGCTCATGACTTGTGGGTCGTTACGTTCGTAAGCCCTCTTCGCACTGCGTGTTGCTTTCGAGCGGGTCAGGGAACATGGCCGTACATCCTATAGGACCAGAGGAACCATGGAGCGCGGTTGGTCGATGGTCTCGCCAACGAGGCGTGGAGCAAGGACCCGAACAAATCTAACCCTCGCCACGCGTAAGCCGTCTCTTTTAATTATATCTCTGTAGGAGGCAGTCTCAATATTTGCCTTAGCATCGATATGTATGCTATTCAGAGTGTGCCTCTAAGCTCCATCTGAAATTACGCTGCGCAACTGACACGGGTGGGGAAGCTGGAGCTTCCTTAGATGTCTCCTTCCTCATCGACTTTCTACCGTCCTACCTGTTCCCCAACGAGGAGCGCACGATCTCCCAGTGGCTGATTTCTGGGATCAGTCTCGGTGGCCATTCGACTTGGATCATCCTCAAGGACGGTGAGACCTCTCTCCCCACCTTCCCTGAGTGGATTCTCATGCCGGGACCAACAGAGCCAAGGATCCAGCTGGGCATCCCAATCATTGGTGAGTGCCTAACAAAAACCTGAATTGTCTTTGCTGACAAGCCACCAGGATGCCCGGATTATCTTGCATTGATGTCCGGTCGCGCGGAGGACTCCTCCGTGCCGATCGAGCCCCCATACTTCCCCAAGTCGTTCCTCGAATACCTGAAGCACCACGACCCCGCCAATGTCCCGTACACTGCCTCCGATAATACCAATCCCTATCGTGGGAAGAAGATCTTGGTCTTGTCCGGGAAGGAGGATCCGATCGTACCGTGGACCGCGTCCGAAGGCTTCGTGGACAAGTTGAACGTGGGGGAGGAGGAAGGCGGGATCAAGGAGGTCTTCGTGGAGCCTGGAATCGGCCATACGTGTTCGCCGGCGATGGTGAAGGAGGCGGTGAGGTTTCTGTGGGACAACGCGTTGACGGAGAGCAAGGTGCAAAACAAGTTGTAAGACCGAGGTAGTTCAGGATGAAGCACGCGAGTTTTGTTCTGGTATATGAGATGTCCGACGATAGCAACTCGACCTAGTGTACAATGTAATGACATCGCGCCACCGCGCGCCACCAAGAAGTCTATTCTAAAGCATGTGGTAAGCCAGCGATGAGATGGGAAGGCCAATGGAGTGCGTACTGGGTCCAAGCTTCAACCACTTTGGTAGCTTGCGCTCCCCATGCTCATCCTTCTTGCCGAAGGAGAAGTTACTGCGGGTCTTGCCACCATCGGCCTTGTCCTCTGGTGTGGCAGTACCTTCGAATGTCCTGGGTACGGGGAAGTCTTCGATGACTGCCAGGACAGACGCATCGAGAGGCGCAGGGATGTTCTGGTCTGTAGAGAAGTCAAAATATTGGTATTGGTGGGACAAGAGGCGAGTGGGTGATCCGTGACGTACGATTGAAGCTGTCATCCTCGAACTGGAGCATGAGCAAGGACGATGGGGCGAAGTCGAGCTCTGCGAGGGAGAGGTTGCGGACGGCGGGATCGGAGACCTTGTATTCACGTTTGGGAGGTGACTGGTCTTGCTCGGGAGACAAACATAGTTATATGAGAGCTGAAGAGAGGCACGAGGATAAGGGCTCACATAGTACAAACTTTATCGGCTTGACATCGTCTCTGAGGGAGCCGCGGACAAAGGCATATACGGACTTGATGTTGTCGGTTGAAGGAAAGGATTTTTCGAGAACCGTGCGATCTGGGAAGCGCACCCTGATCGTTGTCTATTCGGTGAGGAATGAGATATTAAAGGGCAAAGCTGGGGGAGGAGGGGAAGGAAGGGTGGCGGACCTGTGGCCAGCGTGCTCTGCGCTTCTTGTCGTCTGCGTCGCGCATGGAGGCTGTTCTCAAGGGAGCATTCTGGAGTGCGTTGCTTCTGGCGGTGAGAGAGGCTTGTTGAGCACGAACGTCGGAGGCGGTGGCATCGAAGAAGGAATCGGGGACGTCGACTATCGACCGGAGGGTTGGGAAGGGTAGGCGGAGGAGAGTAGGGCACGAGAAAGAGGGGTGTGATACAGAAGGACGTTCAGCAAGGGATGCATACGGGTGATGAGACGAGCAGAGATTGAGGGGATGAAGGAGGAGACATACGGCGGGGCTGTTGGGCAGAGGTCGGGGCGCGGAAGTACCTGAAGGCTGGCTTCTCGGGTTGCTCTGGGGCGGGATGTTGGGGAGCGGTGGACGGGGCTGGAGCAGGAGAAAGGGCAGGAGACTCGGACATTTGCTGCGATCGGGTTCAAGAGCAAGGAGACGGGGATGAGCGTCGTAAGCCACACGCAACTCGCCCTTGACGCGGGGCTGCTCAGCAACGCCATGCCCAGTACAGCAAGTAGCACTCGACCCGGCCCGGCAGACCGCCCGGGCAGCGCTCAGCGCTCAGCCACAGTCGCGTCCAAGTCCACATCGCGACTCAGCACGCGCGACCACCGTGCCACCCTCCCTCCAACTACGTCCACCTCTTCTCCTTCCGCGCAATCTCCCCATACCAATCACTATTTGCCATTTACACTGTAATCTCTCTCCGCCCCCTCATGTCGGACTCGGATCGTGACGGAGGGTCCTCAACCGCCCACGAAATCAGAATCACAAGCAGCGGGAAATTGAAAAACTGGGTCACTTTCGCCCTCGACCACTTCCAGGTCCGTGTGCCTTCATACATCCCTGTTTCCACATGCTCAACGTCGAGTGCTTCCACAGAATCATCACGACGTTCCTCTCGTCCTCCACACCCTTCCTCCCTCATCCAAGCCCAGAGAGCCTCTTCCACACGACCATAGCGAACCACAGCATGGTGCACTCCCTCTCAACACTCCTCAGAATGGACCAAAACCTAACCGGCTGCATCCATCCATGGCCACCATCCCCCGCCTCGTCTCCGTCGTCGAGATCATCAAGCGAGAATATCTCAAGACACTCGACCCCGCACTAGCCCAGGCAGGCTCTCTATCTGGACTCCACCAATATAACGAAATTGGAGACTTGGAACACCAAGGCCTTCTCGACGGCACCGTGGACGAAGACCAGGCCCGAATAGAGTCGCTTGCACACGCCCTTCAGGGACGGAATCAGTGCGTGTCCCCTAGTTCTTCTTTCTTTCTTTGCGCACATCTTACATGACATGCACTCCGCAGCTTGAAGCAGAAGAAGGTCGCGTTCATGCGCGTCACCCTCTGTCGAAACCAAATCCCAGACCTGATCCGCAATGGTGTCACGTGCGTGTCCTTTCAATGCCTTTGCGGCCGCCCCTCAACTGAGCCCCCTTCCAGCTACCAGCCACCGGCAGTCCGGAAACTGAGCAAGTCGACGCGAGCACGGCTCAAGAAGAAGCTGAGGAAGGCGCAACCTGAGACTGAGTCGGGGGGTAGTTAGGCTGTACCCAGTTTTTAATCGAATTAATTGCGGCGGATAAGTGCTTAGCCTGGGGGATAAGACCATATATGGGCAGTGTTTGGCGGACGCAAACAAGGAAGGCTGGAGGGCGCGGGCTTCAGCGGACTCTCGCCGCCGCCGTCGACATCGTCCTCGCCCGTCACCACCCCGCCCGCCGTCCCTCCCCGCCCGCAACCCCTCGTCCACTCCCCGCCCTTCTCTCCCAGTCTATTCCTCTCCTCTCCCCCCCTCCTCTCGAGCTCTCTGTCGCCTCTGCGATCGGCTCTCTCGTGGTTGATCTCCGGCGTGCTCTAAAAAGGTCGGACGCCTGTGCCTCCGATGCCTCGACGCACCGCGACTCCCGCCACACCCGCGCCCCCCGCTCCCTTGCCCCCTCCCCCGCGCGACCTCGAGGCCCTTGCCCAACATGACCCTATCTGGGCCGACAACCTCACCATCCTCCGCCGCCATTGGAAATGGGCCAACTTCTCCCAGTTTTTCTACACCTTTGCTCCCCTCCTCGCCGTCCCCGACGTCTTCCTCTCAGTAAGTGTTCCCCGTTTCTCGCCCCCCTTCGCCCTCCTCCACGCGTCGTTTGCCCACCCCTTGCCCCCTCAACTCCTCCGGCTCCTTCTGACGCGTCCCCCACCCCCCAGGACGTCGAGGACGACCTCGCACGGGGTACCAACCTCTACCTCCCCCGCATCATGCATCGCCTTCTCTATACGCTCTCCCAGGACCGCAAATTGAAGTCAGTCCCCCCTCCAACTCACCCAGCGCTTACTCCCTGACCTCCCTCCCTCTCTCCAGCATCGACAACTGGCAAACCGCCCTCCGTAGACAGTACCTCCGTCGTGACCCTGCTGCGAACCCTATTGGTCCTGAACCCAAGGTTCCCTCCCGTGAGTCCTCCGTCTCTCCCTCCGAGAATGACGAGGAAGAAGCAAACGAGGACGCCCCCGACCCTCAATCCGATCCTGCAAACGACACCATGGACACAGACCGGGCTCCGGATCAAGTTCACGACGCCATCGTGGCCGCTACCAAAGACGAGGACGATGAGTCCCGTCTGGAGCCCAAGGCTGAGCGGGAGGAGGAGGACGTGAAGATCCCTAAGCAGGAGAACGATGGTTACGTAGTTGAACCTTCGACGGCGAAAGAGGACGAGGATGCGGATGAGGAAGAGAGCAAAGATTGGCTCGACCTTCCTATGTTGGAGAAGCTCGATTCACTCCACCTCCTCACCGAGTGGCAGTTCCAGAACCCCTACAGACTACGACAGTTGATGAAGGACGACGACGACGGGGCAAACTGGGTGAGTTCCATCCCTATGCTACTAAGATTTCTCATGAGTTCAACAAACTGCATTCCAATAGCGCATTGAACCAATCGGCTACGATGCTAAGACGAATGCGTACTGGTTGATCGGACGTGCGTCCTTGACCCAAATCCTCTTTCCCTACCTACTCATTTGTCGACCTTTTTAGCTGACCGCCTATGGATTCAACGCGTTCCGCCCAAGCAGCCACGAAGTCGCAACCTCAAACGCAAGCGTCCTGCTGCCACACCCAAGAAACGCGCAAAGGTCTCGGAGCCCTCGTCTGATGAAGAGGAAGACGAGCCCGTTACTCGTTCTAAGCGATCTCGCACCCAGTCGCAGTCAAAATCCTCGGCCTCGCGATCTCACACTCAGTCACAAACCAACGGTCGCGCGACTCGCGCCTCTCGTCGCGCAGGCAAGTCATCCGGTCATGAGACCGAAGTCATCTCTGCTGGCAAGAGCACACGCGCTGCAAAGGTCCAGGCGAACAAGAAGCTCGATCTTCAGGCGAAGGAGCTTGCTGAGTTTCAACGCCAGACGGCCGCCCTCCAACGCTCGAGTCCTCGCAAGTCCGCTCGTGCGCCTACCAGTCCCGCGAAGCGTGCATTGGGCACTCGGATTAGTGCACGTTTACGCCATGCGGGCAAGACGGTGGAGGACGAGGACAGCGACGATGAGTGGCAGCAGGTTCCTGACGAATGGCTCCAAGAGTCTGCCTTCCCGTCAAGGCGTACAAGAGCGCGCACGCGGAGCAGTCGAGGCAAGGCACGCCAGGAGCCGGATGACGATGAGGTCGAAGGGGCAGAAGACGATGCCAGAGAGTCGGAACCTGAGGTAGAACAAGAGCAGGTTGAGGAGACGGGAGGCGTAGCGGACAAGGCTGATGAGGTAGAGCAGAACGATGGAGAGGCGGAGGGGCCGGAGGAGCAGGCTGTCAACGGAGTTGGAGACGATAGTGCCCTCTTCCAGAAAGCTGGCCTAGAGAGTGGTAGTGACAGCGACCTCACCGACCTTTCCGACCAGGATGAGCCTGACGCTGCGGAAGAGGAAGCGTCCAAACCGCGACCCAGGGGTGCTCGCAAGCCAGCTGTAGGCGTCAGGAGATCCAGCAGGCGCAGCCGACAGTCTACCGCGGCTAAACAGTTCGAGCCACCACGCGCAAAAGAGGTTGTGCACGAAGTAGAGGAACAGGATACCGAGTTGCTTGCGCCATTACCTCCTGATTTTGTCGGAATGGGAAGCGGTGAGGTTAACCTTACTGTAAAAAATTATTGTGGGCACTAACGGAATGACAGATTGCAATCACGCTCATTGAATGGGAGCACATTGCTGATCCTTTCGAGAAAGCGACGCATTACCTCGAGAAGGCGCTGTGCAAGATGCTCACCCAGAACATCGTCCCACTTGTAACAGCAGATCTGAGGGTGTGTCCTTAGCCTTTTTTTTTGCGATATTCCACGACCACTTACCGTGAATCCCATTCTAACAGGAAGCGGAAAAGCGACGACGCATGGAAGAAGCTGTCGTTCACCGGAAGCGGTCCTCACGTATAGCGTTGAAGGAGAGCGAGAAAGAAGAAGCTCGCGCAGCTGCGAAGAAGAAGGCGGAGGAAGAAGAGAAGCTCGCGCGCTCTCGACGTCAGGAGGCTCGGCGGAAGAAAGAGGATACCGAACGAGCCAAGCGCGAACGGGCACGCGACGACCGCGCAAAGGAGCGCGACGCACGCGAGGCAAGGGCACGAGCGAAGGCTGAGCGTCAGGAACGGTACGTAAGGTTCAAGTAGTTTCTGAGAGTTGCGGGGCTAATGTGATGACGCAATGGCACAGAGAAGAGGCAGCTGCGGCGAGATCCACAGCAACACCGTCGGCGAATGGCACCACTCTATCCAGCTCTGTGCTGCCTAGCCGCGTCGTTACTCCCAACGGCGTACGGACACCCGATTGGATTCTTGACTGTGAAGTATGCCAGAAACATGGCGTCAACGTGGTAGGTGCTGTCCCTTCCCCTACAATGACTGAAGTTCAAATTGTTCTGTAGGATGACGGATTACCTATGGTCTCTTGTGGCTCCTGCAACCGTTGGCAGCACATTGCATGCCATGACTTGATTGACCACCGAGCAGGTCGCCCTAGACGTGACTGGGAGAAGCAACAGTTCTTCTGTGGACGCTGTCGTCAGCGCGTTCTCAACGGTGGCTCATATGGTGGCCACGGAGTCCAAGGTCACGCTGCCCGCCAACAGCAATATGCTTGGCAAGGTGCTCGGGGTTCAATTCTTCTTCAGAAACCTGGCGAGACATACTCGCAGCCCGACTCGCGTTACGGACACCGATCACCCGTCGAGAATGGAATCGGGTATTCTCAACAACAGTACTTGTCCAGCAGCTCCCCTCAGGTTCCCTATGCGAGGACATATCCAAACGCTGGAATGTCCTTCAATCATTACCAGCCTGACCAGCGGGGGCTGTCTCGTGCCGCTCCCGTTGCCTCTCAGGGGTCCTGGAGTAGCAGCAGCAATGGCTACGGTACGACGCAGGAGCAAATGTCGGGACACATGCAATCCTCGCACTTTCATCCTCAGTACCTACCCAATGGCAGTGTGTACGGGAACAATCGCATGCCTTCTTCATATACGGTAGGTTCTTCATACCTGGCTTGTAAGGTTGCATTGCTGATAAGGCTTATTAGAATCATCCTCCCTCCTCAAATTTGTCCCAGTTCAATGGATTGCATGAACCTTCCGGTTCGATGTCAAGCTCCCGCTGGCAAGCGTCGACGTCAAATGGATACCACGGTGCGAACCACCTCGCGGTACAAGAAGCAGCCCAGTCGCTCGCATTCATGCACGATGGAAACAGTCGGTACAGCAGCAACGGCTCGGGCTGGCCTTCACAATCGTCTTCGTATGGACAGCACTCACCGACATCCTCCCAAGCACATCACTCATACCCTCACATTCAGGCACCACCGACCAACATAGATCCTCTTACAGGGCAACCATTCCGCTGAGCCGTCCATTGGGCAGCTCGTCAAGAGCAACCGCGCGCAGGTCGGTTGCGGCTGCCATTCTGTTTGATGTCTCGGCCGAACACTCGTTGACGCAGTATGTGATCTGCGGACTTTGGGTGTGGCCAGTCGCTATCTCCATCGTACATAGTATCTGTCATAATTGTCGTTGTCTTTTGCAGCTCTGCGATCTTGAGCAGCGGATGGAACTGTAGATTTAGCTGCCGACATCACCTTGTTTGTAATGTCGCACTTTGTGTTAATATACTAGAGTACTATAACCTCTTCAGGGCTGGCTGAGGACTTCGGGTTGGACAAACTTTTCGCCAGTCAATGGCCTTGGCGGACTCAAACTCAAGCCTCCAGTTGGCCATGGTATCAGCGTTATGTCTTGAGTCCGGGAGGGGGCTAAGCTTATTCGACTCGAGCGGTTTTGATTCAGTGCCATAACAGAAAGATTTGTCAAGGTTACTTAGCCCTGTCGCATGCGACGCCGCCGCTATACAACCATGGTACAAGTACAAGTACAGATTACGAGTTCGGCTCATCGAATACATTGATACATCCGGAATCGCGGTGCCACAAAGGGGAATGGCTCTTCATATGCTTTCAGCTTTGTCCTGCAACAGTGACACCTGTCTCAGTGTGTCATCACACCGGCTGAAATGGGAATGACGTACTCGGCAGGCCCCAAAATCTTGAGTCCCCGGACATGGGTATCCTTGCCATTCATATGGTTTGCGATGATGATGACCTGAATGACATAAGCGTCGACATGTTTGCTAGAGCCCCAAACTAAGGGTGAGTATGGGGGCCAAAGATGGAGGACCAGCAACTCACAATCCATCCCCGTCTTCGTTTGGTTCTGTGCAAACGTCGAAAGTGATCCACCCGTCTGGCTTCTCAACTGACATGATTCGCACGTCTTGAAGGTCTACGAGCCCAGTGCCGGCGCGTACGGCAATCGTTGCAGGCGTATAGGAATCGTCGAGTGGAAAGCTGAGATACATACACAGTTTCTGCGTGCGGCGGGGCTTAAACATGGAGCACGAGGATGAACTAACTGAGGGCACGCACTTGGATGGCTACCTTGCGTGGGAACTCGACGGTAATGAAGTGTGGTTGTGGGCCATCGGAACTAGGAAAGGTCATGAGGAGAGGTGAAGGGTGAGGAGAATGAAGATACGAGAGACGTACTGCCAGAAGGTATCAGGGTCCTCGTCGGTCAAACATTCTGCTCCGAAACCGAATTTGAATGAGGAGACAGACCACTTGGCCAGACGTCCGATATCTGGCCATGGGAGGCGAGGCGGGAGCTTGCCTGAGGCAAGGAGATTGGTCAAGGACAAGAGTAAGAGCGCGGTGAAGGAGGCGCACCGAGATGCATTATGGGAGCACCGTCGACAGCGGAGGGAAGAACTGAACCGTTAGCTCCCCCGATTGGCATACGTCTTCGAGCCACGATGGGTGCGCCGGGTACAGGAGGGCCAGATCCGACAGGAAGGGCTGCAGCGCTCGCACTCGCCATGGTTGAAACCTGGACTCGGGTCCTAGCGCGGTTGGACCAAGGAGTGTTGTTGCAGAGTGGGACTGCTGGGGCGTGGGGTGGACGGGAAGAGTGGCAGAGATAAGAGCGATGGCGGGCAAGTCGGGGTGAGATGCTGTGGTCTCAGAAAGAGATGGACGACGGGTAACGGGCGCAGAACAAAGACAAAGAGACGAACATGGCGGGAGGAGACCCGCCGAATTTGAAGGCGGCCTCCGAATTTGACTGCTGCACACTTGGCGCCGCCGCTTGTTGGAGCGTGCATAGGCCTCCGAGTCCATCTCTGCCATCTCTGACCACCTCCCGTCGCACTTGGCCTAAGCTTGGTATGGCAGTCTTGCCATAGAGTGGCTGTAGCGTCTCCACACAATTTACGCATGACTCCCTCCGTTGAGCCGAAGCCACAACTCCCCCTCGACGACTACCAAAGGTATGGCCGCCAGATGATCCTTGACGGATTTGGGCTCCAAGGTCAGTGCGTGGCACTTCTGTCCGTGAATCAGGTTGTACATAACATACACGCTTGTATCTAGGTCAAATAAGGCTTTCCCAGGCTTCCGTAGTCGTCGTCGGGGCTGGTGGCCTCGGATGCCCCGCTCTCCAATATCTCGCTGCTGCAGGACTTGGCGAGTCAATGTGTCTCATTGCTCCAACCAGCCCTAACGTTTCTCCCCTAAACGATCCTCAGGCACCATCGGAATCATCGACCATGACGCGGTCGAAATTTCAAACTTACAGCGCCAGGTCTTGCACACCGAATCGAGAGTTGGTCTGCCAAAAGTGCTGTCAGCTGCAGAAGCTATCAAGCAGTCAGCATCCTCCCCACTCTTCCCCCACAACGTCCGTGCTCATATGTCTCTACGCATGTCAGGTTGAATTCTTCCGTCAAAGTGAACCCCATCACAGCCGCCTTGTCCTCATCAAACGCGATGGAGCTACTCGCCCCGTATGACTTGATCTTGGACTGCACGGACAACCTCCCGACCCGTTACCTCCTATCCGACGTCGCAGTCTATCTGAGGAAGCCTTTGGTGAGCGGCGCTGCCCAGAAATTCGAAGGGCAGCTCGCTGTCTACAACTTGCCCTTCGGAGGTCGTCTTGACACGACTCATGTGCAAGAAAGAGGTCCGTGCTTTAGGTGCTTATTTCCCAAGCCTCCAGCTCCCGAGACAGTGGGATCATGCGAGGAACTCGGAATTCTTGGGGCCGTCACTGGTGTCATAGGAAACCTCCAGGCATTGGAGGCCATCAAGCTCATCACAGGCTTGCATGGTATGCTCCTTCGCTTGGTTCTTGAACTCTGATCGCGACGTGCAAGTCCAGATGGAAAGCCGACATTGCTCACGTACTCGGCACTGGCGATGCCTTCGTTTCGGACGGTCAAACTGCGCGCTCGGAGGACGACATGCTCTGCTTGCGGCACGGAGGGCGAGAAAGTTGGCAAGATTGAAGACACAGACTATGTCGAACTTTGTGGCGGCAAGCGGCCAGATTGGGTGGCCAGGGGGCTTATGAGTGGAGAGCCGGACGACCGACTATGTGCCAAGGTGGGAGTGCACGAGATCAATTACTGGACTCCTTGCTAAGCCGACCAAAACGCAGGAGTTGAAGTTTGCCTTGAGCGACGGAGCAAGGAAAGCACAGGTATTGGACGTACGTCCACGCACAGAATATGGGATCTGCCATCTTCCTGGGTCCATTAGTGAGTGGGTGACGAGAACGATCAACAGTCTCCCCTCGCTCACTTCGCATCGACGTATAGATGCCCCTATAAAAGAACTGCTCGCTGACCCCTTGCACTGGTGCGGCAAGGCGGAGGGGGGAGTCGAAGGGGAGCTTTACGTCGTCTGTCGCTTAGGAAATGATTCGCAATTGGCAGTGGCAGCGCTGCGGGATGGCGGGATGACGGGAGTGGTGAAGGATCTCGTAGGGGGCCTGCGGGCATGGGCACGAGAAGTAGATAGAAACTTCCCAGTGTACTAGGTCTCAAATGCACAGACTCACCGGTGGAAGAACTAGCATAGATGGCAGACCTAATCTTGCGGTACGAGATCTGAGGATTGGAGCGAGTGGGGTATTATAGAATGTATTATACAGCGGGCCGAGGTGAAGATGGTTGCATGTGTTCTATAGCGAAGGGGTCTGAAGGTCGAGCTTGTCTTTTTTAAGCCGTAATACGTAGCTCTTGCTGATGATGTTGACTAGAAAAGACGTGGGGTTTTAGAGGGGCAAAGGAAGGAAGGCAAAAAAGAATGAAGGGGATGTTAGGACGTACAGGTTTCCAGATACCGGTCCATACACTGGGAAAGACATTTCTGCAGGTGGGATGGTTGAGGGATGGGATAAACGGGGTGGAGGGGGAGAGAGTATACCTCTTCTGAGGCGGAAAGAGAGGCTCCGGGCTTGGGGATGCACTTGGCGTAGCACTTGTCATTGACTTTCTACAGGTGGAAGCAAGGGAATGAAGGATGAGCGAGGAAGAAGGCAGGAGACGAGGGTGCTCACGCTCATGAGTTCTTGTGCGTTCTGAAGGGCAAGTTCATTGCGAATTGAGTTTTTGATCGACTCAAGGCGAGCGGCGACCTCTGAACATGACCGGAGTCAGAGCCGTGGAAGCGATGAGAGTGAGAAGAAGGAATTACCTGCAGGGGAGGAGGGAGGACTTGTCGGAGTCCTGCTGGCACCGAAGAGGGAGGTCATTTTGGGGGGAAAGGAGGGGGGGATTGAGAGGGCAGGGCTTGAAAGAGAAAGAGACTTATAGAGCGAGGAGAGGAAGAGCCTGGAGGATGTGGACAGAGTCTGGAGCTGGACTGGGCTCACAGTCGCAGTTGACAGTTGCCAGTGTGCACTCTTCAGCGCTTCTGCCCGTGTGCTGACCCATGGCCGGCGTCTATCCGAGAGCGCTGGGCGCGAGTGCTCAAGCGCTCACTGCTAACTCGCAGCTTGAACTTGTCCTCTGCTACTCTCTCTGCCGTCCTTCTTCCGCCTCTTGCCCGTCCTCGTCTTGCCCCAGTACCTAGAATCTCCCCTCGAGTCACACCCTCATGGGAGCGCGAGAGTCAACGGCTCGGGGCCCAGACACAGACAATACCGGCCCTCCCGACTACTATGCTCTTCTGGAGGTCGAAGAGTCTGCTTCCGCGGACGATATCAAAGTGCGTATCCCCATCACTTTTGCATCTCGTCCTTCAATCCCCGCTCGACTCCATATTTACGTTCTTGCCTCGACATGCAGAAAGCCTTCCGTAAACTCGCTTTGATCCATCACCCGGACAAGAATGCACACGACATACAAGGTGCGACAAGTCGATTTGCTGCTATCCAGCAAGCTTACGAGGTCAGCCCATCCTCTTCCATCTACGCCATATATCTTGCCCATCTCACATGCACCAGGTCCTCAGTGATGAACAAGTGGGGTTTCTCCTCTGCCCTCGTTCAACCTTTCTCATTTCTCTTAGGAACGCGCATGGTACGACAGCCACCGTGCTTCACTAATCCCTGAGCCCGATGCCGCTGCCGTCTTTGAGGAGATCAGAACCGGCGTGCCCCCATCTCGCGCCCGCGATCGTGGTCTCACCGTCCGGCACCTTGCCCAGTTCTTTGATACAGCCATCTGGGATGGATTCGATGACGGACCCAACGTGCGTCTCATCATGTCATGCTGACCCTCGCTACTAACATTACGATCTTCGTAGAGCTTTTTCACCATTTACCGCAACCTCTTCGATCGCCTGGATCACGATGAGAAGCGCTACGATAATACCCCACTTCCTTCCTTCGGAACCTCTGCTTGGTCGTGGCTGTCACCATCGAAGGAGGAGAGGGAGAAATGTGCTCGCGTCTTCTACAATTACTGGACCAACTTCGCGACCAACAAGGAATTCGAGTGGGCTGATCAGTGGAATATTGCAGAGGCCCCAGATCGGAGGGTTCGAAGGTGAACAAAACTCTCTTCAGTAGAGTCATCTTTTGACTGTTTTCCCCTCAGAATGATGGAGCGTGATAATAGGAAGGCCCGAGAGGAAGCACGTAGGGAATACAATGATACTGTTCGGGTATGCCCTACCAGCACTACTTTATACCTTCTCCTTACATTTGCACTAGTCCATTGCAACGTTCATCCGCAAGCGCGATCCTCGGTATAAGGCACATATCGCTCGCCAGGCACAAGAACGCACTATTCCCCAAGATCCACGTTCCCCCCCTTCACGTGCTAGCACGACATCTTCCCCAGCTCCCCAAGCTGTCTTTGTCGAGCAGGAATGGCAGAAGACTGCTGTTCTCCATGATGCTGTTGACCTAGAATGGGCCACCGCTGAAGGCGAGGACGAAGAAGAATGGGAATGTGTCGCATGCGGCAAAAGCTTCCGAAGTGAGCCGGCGTGGGACAGTCATGAACGCAGTAGGAAGCACCTGAAAGCAGTAGAGGCGTTGAAGCGAGAGATGGAACACGAGAATGAAGAACTTGCTTTGGAGGAGGATGTCATAGAGGAGCCTACGTGGAACGCGGGATCTACGCGGTCAGGCTCAGGATCGGTCCAAGATGAGGTCGATCAGCCAGCCTTGGCAGGACAGGAAGTGCTGTCTGTCATGGGCCAGGAGGGACACGAAACTGTAGCAATGCTGGAGAATGAGCCACAGGTTATTACGACGAAGGCGAGAAGTGGTCGGAAGAAGAACAAGAAATTGCCCTGCGAGCCATCGCCAGAAATCATGCTCAAGAGTCAGAAATGGTCAAGCACCCAACATAGCTCTTTGGGCCCTTTGGTTGATGGTAACTTGGACAGTGGCAATTCTCAGGTTCATAACGCTAGTCCACTTGAGCACCAAGGTCCTTCAAAAAGAGATAAACGTCGTGCCCGTGATGCAGCGAAGAAAGCAATGGTGGAAGGGGTTCAAGCTGAGACATCAGTAGGTCTCACTTGCTGCTTGTTTCTAGAGAATGCAGCTGATTGTTTTGGAAAATAGGTTTGTAATTTCTGTCATGTTAGGTTTGGCAGTAGGACACAGCTTTTTTCACATTTACGTGATGCACCGAGCCATGCACATTCCTCCTCTCAACCTGCTGGTCCAAATAGGCATAGCAAGAAGAAATAATATTGCTGTGCTCAAATTTTGGATGTGTAGTAAGCACAGATTGATCTACATGTAATATCTGAAGCATTGAAATTCTTATGAACTGATATTAGATAGAAGTTTTATTATAAGAGATGTAGCTTTAGAGCCAAAATTCTGTAACTTACCTAAAAGCCAAGTATTACAAATTCTGATGACATGAAGTGCTCATCTGGGAGTTTTCTAAATAATAGCCAAGATCTGAACAATTCAGCACCAAATGAACTATGAACTTCAAGCTCACCTTATAACTTGGATTAAGCCATAGAGCTGTCAGAAGACCTGGCCTGAGAGATCATGAGGGCCTACCCTATACAAGAATTTCTGAGTTCACATGGTTGAATCTCCTATAGTAAAGCATGAAAACAAGCACCCTTTCAGTTACAATTTTAGGAGGTGCATGTATCAGAGACCCTGCCAACACAGACGAGGGAAACTCAGGGAGTGATTCTGACTTGAGATACCGCCTAAGAGATGTATTCTATGTATATGCAATGATGCCTTTTATCCAAATCCTCCATTCTCATTCTAAGACTCAAGCATATGTAGGACGAGGCATTGGCACAGATTGAGGCTGAAGCACTTCATCAGGAAAAAAACATCCTCACTTGGTAGTACTATTGGGCCCAGAGAGTAGCGATAGACTGAGAGTAAGGTCCCCTTTTAGCTAGGAGTCAATAGCACGCCCTAGTGGCTATTGAGCACTTGGTAGACATCCACGAGACCTAGTGAAACGTGATAGTACACATAGCAATTCCCCTGTACAGATCGAATTTGGGACACAGACACACAGGAAAACATATGCAAAAGCATATATATTGTTAAACTGGACTATTTGACATACAAAGAGGTACTACATCTAAGTATATATACAATGTGAGCTCTCATGCAGGATCACCCTGCATGCATTCCAGTACACATCTCTCCTGTGTCAATATCACTGCCTAACTTTGCCCAGAATGTCATGAACGGCACGCTTGGTGCCTACCCGGCGTCTCTCTTTCCCTTTTTGGACTGTTTGCCTCCTGTCATGAACGGCATGCTCGGCGCCTACCCCGGCGTCTCTCTTTCCCTTTTTGGACTGTTTGCCTCCCGTGTTGTCCTTATTGTCCTCCGTTGTTTAGCAAACCCGTCCCTTGTTCTCACAGTACAATAACTCCTGTTACCCATTGTTCCCGTCGTCATTGTACTACATACCATTGTTCTTCCACTGGTTCCCGTGTCCATAGTTACCTATTGTCCCCGGTTCCCATTGTCCGTTACATGTATATAAGGCCCGTACTTCGCTACCTGGAGACCTCAGTTTCGACCTCTTGTCTCCAGGTAAGCCTCGCTGTATTCTCACTCGTTAGTTACTCGCTCAATACATCTTGTCTCCAGCCTGACTGTCGAGCCCTGCTCCGCTCTCGCTGCACAAGTGCTCGTCGACGCCCTTGCTCGTCTCGTAAGCCTCCTCCCTGATCTTACTCGACAGCCAGTCGTAACATTAGGTCAAAACTTCTACACGAGCACCGGCGTACTCCACACACATTCTTTCCCTCTCATACGGTACGCACTTAGATCCTCTGTGTTGGCCTAGCGTAGTGCGCGCTCTAGTCACACCATCGGACGTGGTCTCGGCGCAACCTGAGGCTTGCCACTCTCAGTGGTACAGTACGTGGAAAGCTCCTAACACGAGACCCCGGTACTGACAGAAGTGGTCCGCCTCACAGCGTGGGAGGCTAGAGAAAGGCGGCGAAACAAAGCCAAGGCAGAACACCCTTGGGCTCGTGTCCCTTGGGCCAAGACACAGCAATAGGCCGAGGAGGCTGAGCAGACAGTGTCGGATCGTGCACCTGCCGTTTCTATTCCTGGGATAGGAAGCGAGCTACCTCCACTCCCCTCACCGTGGCTTGCAGTCAAAGGCCACACGCATTTCACAGCACCGCGGTTGAAGACCAGCACTGGAACACCACCGAACAACAGTGGTTTGTTTGCGACTGCCAACCCTGCCCACACCGCGACTTCACCTTTGACTGGACACCCACCCAGTGGGCTCCATTCCACCCCTTTACCTGCCCACACCCTAGCCAACAGCAGGCGATCTTAGACCGACTCGCCCAGCCACCGCCGGCCCCCTCCACAAGGCCCACACGGGCAGCTGTTGCTGCTGCACGAAGTCACCCCGGCACCCGACCCCCCAGCTGTGCCCCCAGTCGTGTACCTACTACCCAGTGGGACCGCCACCCCCAGTCGATCCACAGGTTCCCCTGCTCCTGACAAAACTATCGTACTCATTACTGAACATCTTAGACAACAACAAAGCTCAAACCCCTCATCACCCATTGCGTCGACTTCTAAGGCAGAAGAGAAGCCTGAAGTAAAGAAGGAACTGAAGCCGAAAGCTACCAGTTCCAACACCCCGCAAGTGTCGTCCTCGTCCAACCCTCCTCCTGCACCCAATCCTCCTCCTGCACCCACCATGACCACTCCTGCCCCCACACCGGCGTTCGACACCTCCAAGCTCCTCTCCCAGATCGCCCCACGTAAATACGATGGAAAATCCGCGCAAGATGGCCTCCGCTTTGTGTCCGCAGCCCAGATCTACTACAACACCCTTACGGCAGTAGCAGTTGGCACACCCAGCGAGGTCATATGGATGACCATTCTCAGTAAGCTCATGGAAGGAGCAGCAGCCTGGGCCGGTCCCCACATTGTAAAGCTCGCTGGTGGAACTAGCCCTTGGGCAGACTACAATGAGTTCAGCACGGCCTTCAAGGAACACTTCTGCGTAGCTGACGACAAGGAGGGCCGCCGTTGCTGAACTTGTCAAGCTCTGCAAGGTGTATCGCAAGGTTGGCACTGTCCAGGAGTATACAGCCCAGTTCAATGCGACAGCAGCACAGACCGGCTTTTGGCGACAAGGATAAACGCGAACGCTACCGCTCTGGCCTGCCTCCCCGGCTCAAAGACGTCCTCGCTACCAGTGCCCACGACATCTCCGACCTCACAAAGATTCAGAAGGTGTCGCTATCGCTTGACCAGGCCCTCGTCACCAGAGAGGAAGAACGGCCGAAGATGTTTGGATGGAAGAAGACAGGGGAGAAGGCGGCTGCTACTGGGAAGAAGCCGTTTTCAGGAAACTGCTACATCTGTGGCCAGCCCGGACATCGCAAGTATGACTGTCCGCGGTTGAAGAGTCAGCAAGCTGCTTCCTCGTCCACTACGACTACGGAAGTGGTGGCTCTTCAGGCCCAGATCAAGGCGATGGAGGAGAAGCTTGCAGCCTTTTCAGCCGCTGAGAAGAAGGAGGGTTTCTGATTAGAGCCGCACTGGACGCTGCACGTGCCGGCTCTTGTAGTAATAGTCGATTTTCTGTACTGAGTTCCGCATTTGTATATGAAGTAAATCATAGTGGCCAACACTTTCATATAGCGGTACAGTTGATCGGCAAGCAGCGACGTAAGGACATAGTAGCAATGGTAGATAGTGGAGCTACTACCAAGTTTTTACATAGACGGTTCGTAGAGAAGAACCAGGTTACGACAAGGAAGTTGGCAAGGCCAATTCCTCTGTACAACATAGATGGTACTGAGAACCGTGATGGGACGATCACAGAGGTCGCTGTGCACATCTGGTTTCCACTGTTGTACAACAACATACCATTACTGTGGTGCAAACTCTATGCTTATGATGGCCATGTTGTAACTTGTTACAGGAGTGGGCCATTGTTACTTGTAATACTGTGGCCAGTTGTTGTTACATCTGGTGGCAGTGATAACTGATTAGACAGGTAATCTAATCCTAGATAAGAACAACTTTTTGATCTCCTGGCTTATCAGTAATCTTGCCTACTGATCTAATCTGCAATCCGCTTTAGGGCGCTTTTTTGATCTTTTGGCTAATCAAGCTGTGCTGGGTTGATCTAATCTAATGCACCTTTGATCAGGTCGATCTAATGCACACTTTTGGGCGCTTTTTTGATGATCTGGCTGCCTCAAATGGCAGTTGGTGGCTGGGGGCAGGTGGGGCACCAGGATGGGGTACGTCCTAGGTCTATTGTGGGCCCAATACTATAGCTATTGACTTGATTCTTTTTGCAGCATGTACATATAGATAGGGAGCATCCAGTCGACCAAACAGCGAAGCAATACACCTACTACAGCTGTTTATATAGCCCATACAGTGGTGGGGAGGAGAAGGTGCTGTATCTTGGGCATTTCTTGGGCAATCCCCTTCGTTGTTTTTGCATATAGTAGGCATTAGTAGTGGTATATTGGGTGCATGGTTTGTTTGGGGCAGCAGTGCCTAGTACTATTTATGGAGAGCCTGCACTATTCAGCCCCTAGGCACTTTGCAGGCCAATATCTTTGGGGCCAGTGGTGCTATGACCAAGCCCTTAGTACTGTTGGAAAGACATGATTTAGGGCTTTCTAACGGTATATTATACACCCCAATCCATGCACTTTCACTGACCCCCTCCTCCCCCCTCCCCCATATTGATCCCCTTATACCACAGCCCCCCATGGTCGGATTGCCTTGAAACTTTATACACATGTTATGCTATATTCCTGGCATATATGTACCAACTTGCAGCCTGCGAACAGCCCTGCTCCTTCTGATATTCTATTTCTGCCATAGCACAATACTTGCATACTGTTTCCTCTATATTTTCCCACCACCTTCACCAAATCACAGGATCTCTTTTGTTCTATGTTTGTGTACTATACCACTATTCAGATCGTCCCTCATATCCCTTATCAGGGCATAGGATCCCTTATGCTATTCTTATCAGTGTTTGCACACTAATACCCCCACTGTAATAGATCAGGAAAATAACATACAGATCAGATACCACCATTGGATAGAGGTACATTACCGCTTTCCAACACATTTTAGATCATGGGAATTGGCCAAGAACTGAGGGAGATACGGGGGGAGGAGTGCTGGATGCACCATTTGAGATGCATTGGACAGGAGGTTTCCTTCGGAAATTGGTGCACAGCTCTGTTCCAACCACTCCAAAGTACCCTCCAACTACTCCTCCCCCCGTATCTCCCTCAGTTCTTGGCCAATTCCCATGATCTAAAATGTGTTGGAAAGCGGTAATGTACCTCTATCCAATGGTGGTATCTGATCTGTATGTTATTTTCCTGATCTATTACAGTGGGGGTATTAGTGTGCAAACACTGATAAGAATAGCATAAGGGATCCTATGCCCTGATAAGGGATATGAGGGACGATCTGAATAGTGGTATAGTACACAAACATAGAACAAAAGAGATCCTGTGATTTGGTGAAGGTGGTGGGAAAATATAGAGGAAACAGTATGCAAGTATTGTGCTATGGCAGAAATAGAATATCAGAAGGAGCAGGGCTGTTCGCAGGCTGCAAGTTGGTACATATATGCCAGGAATATAGCATAACATGTGTATAAAGTTTCAAGGCAATCCGACCATGGGGGGCTGTGGTATAAGGGGATCAATATGGGGGGAGGGGGGAGGAGGGGGTCAGTGAAAGTGCATGGATTGGGGTGTATAATATACCGTTAGAAAGCCCTAAATCATGTCTTTCCAACAGTACTAAGGGCTTGGTCATAGCACCACTGGCCCCAAAGATATTGGCCTGCAAAGTGCCTAGGGGCTGAATAGTGCAGGCTCTCCATAAATAGTACTAGGCACTGCTGCCCCAAACAAACCATGCACCCAATATACCACTACTAATGCCTACTATATGCAAAAACAACGAAGGGGATTGCCCAAGAAATGCCCAAGATACAGCACCTTCTCCTCCCCACCACTGTATGGGCTATATAAACAGCTGTAGTAGGTGTATTGCTTCGCTGTTTGGTCGACTGGATGCTCCTATCTATATGTACATGCTGCAAAAAGAATCAAGTCAATAGCTATAGTATTGGGCCCACAATAGACCTAGGAGGTACCCCATCCTGGTGCCCCACCTGCCCCCAGCCACCAACTGCCATTTGAGGAAGCCAGATCATCAAAAAAGCGCCCAAAAGCGCCCATTAGATCGACCTGATCAAAGGTGCATTAGATTAGATCAACCCAGCACAGCTTGATTAGCTAAAAGATCAAAAAAGCGCCCTAAAGCGGATTGCAGATTAGATCAGTAGGCAAGATTACTGATAAGCCAGGAGATCAAAAAGTCGTTCTTATCTAGGATTAGATTACCTGTCTAATCAGTTATCACTGCCACCAGATGTAACAACAACTGGCCACAGTATTACAAGTAACAATGGCCCACTCCTGTAACAAGTTACAACATGGCCATCATAAGCATAGAGTTTGCACCACAGTAATGGTATGTTGTTGTACAACAGTGAAAACCAGATGTGCGCTGTGTTGGATATGGCGATTGGAGACCACCAGGAAAAGGTGGTGTTTGTGGTGACAGACATAGGAGAAGAGGATGTGATCATTGGCCTGGACTGGTTGCGCGAACACAACCCTGAAATAGATTGGGAACGTGGCTCGCTGCGCCTATCGAGATGTCCAGAGGCATGTCCGGCTCATCGGAAGGCATCCAAACCTGTTGAGACCAAAGCGTGTGATACGGAGGTACAGCTTACGGCACGCAATGGTTCTCGGCGGGTGCGGAAGGCAAAGATGATGGGTAGGATATGTACGTCTGTAATGGTCGAGGAGGAGGAGGAAGATAGGCCTCCACCACCAGGTTTTCTGCCGGAATGGGATGGCACTGAGGAGTCTCTTCTCAACGCACTGGAAGATGGACGACGACTTTGAGGTACCCCTAAGATCTTTGTGTCAGCGAGCTACACGTACTCTCAACAGCTCGCTGAACAAGAGTACCAGAAGAAGGAAGTCTGTCCTGTTGAAGAGATTGTACCTCCCCAGTACCACGAGTATCTGCGTGTGTTCTCGAAAGAGGCATCCGAACGTCTACCTGAGCACGGACCCTATGACCACGCTATAGAACTCGTACCAGATGCTAGGATGTTCCATTCCAAGGTGTACCCCCTGTCTCCCAGCAAGCAGGTTGAGCTTGACAAGTTCCTTAGTGAGAACTTGGCCAAAGGTTATATTCAAGAGTCGAAGTCACCGATGTCATCACCGTTCTTCTTCGTTAAAAAGAAGGACGGCAGCCTACGCCCTGTACAGGACTACCGGCGATTGAACGACATCACCATTAAGAACCGATACCCACTGCCGTTGGTGTCGGACTTGATGGATCGACTCAAGAGGGCCAAGTACTTTACAAAGCTTGACATCCGTTGGGGGTACAACAATGTGCGGATCAAGACCGGTGATGAATGGAAGGCTGCCTTTGTTACCAATCGCGGACTGTTCGAACCGAACGTGATGTACTTCGGACTGGCTAACTCGCCCAGTACATTCTCTGCGCTCATGAACGGCATCTTCAAGGACCTCATCATACTTGGCAAAATTACTATCTACCTCGACGACATCCTCATATTCACCAACGACATTGAGGAACACCGCACATTGGTGCATGAGGTCCTGAAGCGTCTGGCGGAGCACGACCTGTTCTGCAAGCCAGAGAAGTGCAAATTTGAACAGTCCAAGGTTGAGTACCTAGGTGTACTCGTCTCAGAGAACTGTGTGGAGATGGACCCAGTGAAGATCAGGGGTATCACAGAATGGCCTGTCCCTCAGAACGCCTCAGACGTATGGAAGTTCCGCGGTTTCGCGAATTTCTACAGGTGGTTCATTAAGGACTTCAGCGCGGTATGCAAACCCCTGGACCGTCTCACGGGTAATGCTCCCTGGCAATGGGGTGCCGAAGAGCAATCAGCATTCAATGAGCTCAAACGTCGTTTCACTGAGAGCCCTGTCCTGAGCATGTATGACCCAGACCGCAAGACCCGCATCGAGGTCGATGCATCCGGGTATGCTACTGGTGCGGTTCTGTCTCAGGAGGGGGAGGACGGCAAATGGCACCCTGTGGCTTTCCACTCTGAGTCAATGAGCAATGCAGAATGCAACTACGAGATTTACAACAAGGAGATACTTGCTATCATCTGTGCCCTGCAGGCCTGGCACCACTACCTTGAGGGTCTTTTCAGTGTGTTCGAGATCTAGTCAGACTACAAAAACCTCAAGTACTGGAAGACCATGCAAAACCTCACATGCAGACAGGCACGATGGGCTCTCTACCTGTCACGTTTTGACTTTGTCATTGCACACAAACTGGGCACCTCTAATGGTAGGGTGGATGCGCTGTCATGCAGGCCTGATCACCAGAAGGATGACGCCAATGACAACCTGAACTGAGTTATGTTGCAACCTGATCACTTCTGAGTACTGGCAGCCAAGAGAAGACACATGTTGGTGGTACTAGAAAAGGCACTGCTCCACCGCAGTCGAGAATGTGGAGAGCGTGAGCAAGAGGTCACTGAGGCACTTAGCAAGCTCAATAAGCTAGGGCCAGCACGTCTACAGAACAATTTGGTGGACTGGAACACAGAACAAGGCCTGCTGCTCTACCGTGGCCGAGTCTATGTCTCCAAAGACGACGTGCTCCGAGCAGAGATAGTGCGCATTCACCATGACCTCCTGCCTGCTGGACACCCTGGCCAGGCAAAAACGGTGGAGTTGGTCACACGGAACTACTGGTGGCCAGGCATGGCAAAGTTCATTAAGGATTACGTTGAGACCTGCAACACTTGTCGCTGTGGCAAGACTTCACATGCTAAGCCACACGGTCCCCTTCAACCCAACGAGATCCTGGATGGCCCAGGCCAAGTAGTTACCTGTGACTTCATCACTGGACTGCCGGAGGTGAACGGATACAATGCGCTCCAGCTTATTGCTGATCGGCATGGAAAGATGATTCACCTTATTCCATGCACCGAGGAGATCGACACGGAAAAGACTGCAGACAACTTTATTAGAGAATGGTTCTGTCTACATGGACTCCCACGAAAGATCATCTCTGATTGGGGGCCCCAGTTCTCTAGCAAGCTCTTCCGTGCAATCCTTAAAGGCCTCGATATAGAAAGCGCATTGTCCACAGCCTACCACCCGCAGACAGATGGGCAGTCGGAGCGATGGAACCAGGAGATAGAGGCGTACCTGCGGATGTACTGCTCAAGGCGCCGCGACGATTGGGTCAAGTGGTTGCCAACAGCAGAGTACTGCTTCAACTCGCGCGTACATTCATCTACAGTAAGGCTGAACACGGCTCGGCTCAACACTGCGGTTATCAATTAACTGAGCCGGCACTTAAGCCGTGGTTTTATGAGTCGCGGGTTAGGCATAGCCACGGCTCGTGTTTACCCCGGATCCAACTCGAGCACACAGCCACATCCCTCATAGCCGCGGGTTAACCGCGGTGCTCGAGTCCCAGTTTTGAAGCAATGAAGGTGGATGGGCACATTGCTACTGCCCCAGTCTACCACCAAATGTATCCACATGTAGAATAAGCCATACATGTAGTGTCTCGGGGTTGCACAATGCTAGAGGTTGAACTTCGAAGTCCAAGTCTGTGTGCGCTTCCGTGCTACATAAGCGCTCAGTGCTCGAAGACGCTGCGACGCACAAGGGCATTAAATTATTTGATCGAAACACCGAGTATCACGCTTCAAACATTACAAGAACAATGGTTGTGAATTTAAGCATATAGATTGTACATTGACAAGTAGTTAACTTCTCCAGCTTCAACGCCGACACCGCATGATACAAGTAATGTTACAGGTTAGTTGACTCGGACTTCTACTCCTCGAGACCCCGGCGGTCGAGCACCCTTTGCGCACCTTCACTCACTGTCGCTCGAGTCGCGCACAGAGTGAAGACTCGGTACACTCTGCGGGTTGCTGTTATACCCAGCATCAGATTCCTCGCCGTCCGACTCGGGCGCGCTATCCTCCCCGGCTGGGTCCAAGTCCGCCGAAGGCTCAGAGCCCTCTGTGACTACTGGGAGGTCAGGCTCACCGAGATGCTGGAGAATCTGCGCGAAGCGGCGCTCTGTACTGGAAGATGTCGACGGGATGGGGAAGCTGTTGGGGTCCCCCAAGGCGAGGGCCTCGAAGGCTGGTTGACCTGATTCCTCGGCGAGCAGGCGGAGCAACGCAGGTTTGAGTGCCTCAGCGGCGCGCGCGAGATTGGACGCAGGTGAATAAGAAGTACGCGCACTCGCGCGCGTGCCAGTGGATGCAACACGAGAGCTGTCCGTAGCGTCTGCGTGAGAGTCTGAGGTCATGGTGGGCAAGTCACCCGCAGAAGGGCCACGGATGTTGGGAGCAGGGACGCAGACAGCATCACGCACGAGCCGGCCCCCGTCGATCTCCTGCGCAGACTCTGGCGCGCGAGTGTACAGTGGCGCGATGGGAGCGGGGGCGGCCTCGAGGGGTGCGCGTGAAGACCTCGCGGTGCCCAAGACGTTGAGAATAGGAGATGTAATGGGAGAGGGCACACTTGCAGTATCACGAGGGAGCAGGCCCCCGCCGATCTCCTGCGCAGACTCTGGCGCGCGAGTGTGCCGCGGCGCGATGGGAGCAGGGGTGGCCTCTGATGGCGCGCGTGAATGGTCGCCCCGTTCGAGGTGCTCAGGAGTGACGGGGCCAATACGGAGCTTCGCGAGCAGGTCTGTAATGTCGGCGAGAGGCTGGAATGACGCCATGTCTGGTTTGCGCAGAGCAGGGATGTGGTCGCCGTCATAAACACCCTGAAAAACAGTGTGCACAATTAGTGTTGGCTCGAAATCCATCTGAGAGGCCAGAGCGCGTGGACTGTAAGACTTACGTTCGGCATGACAGTGTGACACCAGCCTAGGAGCTCCAGCAGGGCGTCGTCGATGGGCTCGTTGTCGTCGTGGTCTCTCGCGGCCTCGTAAAGAAGGGTAGAAAATGATTGGTAGATGTCGAGCGAGATATCGAGGGCCGGGGAAGCGAATGCGCGGAACGTGAGGGCAAGATCGAGGAGCATTTGACGTTGGGTTGAGGTGAGGTTGCAGCGCGAGCCTCCGTCGCCTTGGATGAGCGCGAGCCAGCCGTTGAATACGGTGCGATTGAGTGAGGTCGGTGACTCGGGGATCGGAACGAGGAGCTGGTTCAGTAATGAGCGAAAATGGAAGGGGGTCCGAGAGCGCATTCAAGTGGAAGAAACTCACTGTCATCGTCGCGGTGCCGGCGTGAACGTACAGTACAAGGTAATTGAGCCGCTGTTGCGTCCACTTCGCCCAAGTGTCAGTCAGAAGATGAATAAGGGGTTCGGGCTCGGAGCTAACAGCGGCGGCGAGTTGTTCAGTCATTGTGGTAGGGCGCACGAAAAAGGCCGAAGAGCTCGCGGTGGTGAATGGAGAGGGAGGATGGGGGGTCCGCAGATGGGGGTGGGGAATTATACCATCCCTCGGATGACTACTGCACTCGCGCTGTGTTCAGAGTGAGTGAAGGTTCTGAGACAGGCTCGGCGAGCAAGTAGAGGTGACGTACAATGAAAAATTGCTCGCAAAGTCGGTGCAGACGGGGACACGGCACTCCGCCGGGACACAGCGCATTCTGATGACCCGACCAGACTTGAGACCCTGGGTACATGTTTTCCGTCAGGCTTCCGCGTTTGCGTTGGCAACTTGGAGTTGCTGAGGTGCGATGAACCACTCGCCGGGCGCTTGCGATCTTTGTGAGATTGGAATCTCAGTAGGATGATCGACAAGCGGATGAGATAGGGTCGGACTTGTGGCAATAAGGCAGGATATTCACGCACCGGGCGAGTTTGCGTGAGAGGGCCGGAATGTACAGGAGAGATGAGAGGATCCGGGTGGGGCACAAGGTGAGGGCGAGGAGAGCCTCGTGATCCTTTCGAAGGTTCACGAGTGGACTTCCCCGTGGGTAAGAGCCTGTCACAGTTGGAAGGACAAAGTTTGACGGCTCATACCTTCTCAAAACTCAACTCAGCCGCTGCGTCAACGGCGCCTTGTTTCCCTTTCTTCTCCCCCGTTCACCGTGCCCATCACTCGAATTTTCAGGTGGCGGTTTCTATCTGTGCATTCGACGCACACGTTGGCTCCAACGGGCCTGATCACGAGCGTGGCGGCCTCCACTTCGTGGGTGATCTGACTGGTCGGAGACGGGATTTTCGGGCACATGAAGGTGATCGTTGTTGTTCTTGCGCCGGATGCACTGACTCATACTTTTTCAGCATGATCTCGTGCATGTTCAGGTCGGGCCGGACATGGGGATGTGTCCTCGACTCCTCATGCGCGCCGTGAGGAATCGTCGGACTCCGACGGCGACGAGTTCACCACTCTGTAGGTATCTCATTTATACACGACATTTCAGCTGCCCTCCGTTCCGACCCCACGTCCCACTCATTCGTTGGACTTCGCGTTGATATCCTTCGCATCCCACAGCCTCTCCTACATGGCCTCCCAATCGACTCTTAGATCTGATCGCAAGCGGCCCGCGCGCGGAGACTGACTCGCGCGGCAGCGACCCCATCCCCTAAGCCCCCTCTGGCTCGTCTAAGACCGCTGCCGCCTCTGCCGTCCGCTCTCCTGACCGCAAGCGCCTCAAGGACTCGAAGGGCAAGGGTAAAGGCAAGAGCAAGGCACAGCCCATGCTCGCACCTGCCAAGCTCCGTGCCCCTCCTGTCAAGCGGAAGGGGGTCGAGCCTACCTACGTCCCTTCGGACAGCGACGACGACCGTGCAGCTGTGGACCCAGCCAGCGGCGACGCTGACGAGATCTCGTCCAACGACGACGGTGCCGACGACCTCGTCGCCGCTCTCAGCGCGCGCACCAAGGCGGCCGCTCTCATGGCTGGAATGCCCGCACCTCCGGGGAGTCGTCGTGCCATCTTCCTCGAGAAGTACGGCGACCATCCGCCGGAGAAGGCTCTCGGTACGTGCATTTGTAGAATGATTGTCAGTGACCGCGCTAACACGGTACATTCTCAGAGCTTCAATCGGCGCGCTGGACCTCAGAGCACTACAAACACTTCCACACGCCGACCATCATCGAGGGCCCCAACGGCACGATCATCTACCGGTTCAAGTGTCGCAAGTGAGTTTTCTTTCTTCGCCTCGTGCGGGTCACTCGTACGCTTAGCACCGCACCTTCTCCCCGCGCCGGTAGGCATCCTTCAAAGCATGTAGATCGTCTCGCCTGGGCGGAGTCGACGGGCAACCTCGCTCGCCATGTCAAGCAGTGCACGCCGCAGGCCACTCCTGAGGCAGAGATGATCACCGCGTATGCCTCTGGAGCGACATACTCCCCCGCGCGCATGCGCTTTCTCATCGCAATGTGGGTCGCGCGCCGTCACCGTCCTTTCACCATCGTCGAGGACCCGGAATTCCGGGAGATCTGTAAGATGTTGTACGCCAAGGCACAGCTCCCATCGCGCGTGACCCTGTCGTGCGACGTTTAGGCCATCTTCGCCGAGGTGAAAGGCCGGCTAATTGACTACCTTCATGTACGTCTTCAAGACACCTCGCTTTCGCGCTTGTAGGAGCTCATTTTTGGTATACAGGACATCCCTGGCAAGATACACATATGCGTCGATGGCTGGACGTCACCGAACGTCATCTCATTCCTTGGCGTAACGGCGCACTGGCATGAGCAAGGCAAGGTTCAGCATGTCATTCTAGACTTTATCAAGTGCGTCCTCGCGCTGTTGCCCCCTTGTCTGTAACGTCGAACTAATGACATGCCTTTCATCAGGCTTACGAGCGCGCACACGGGCAAGTACCTTGCCGAGAGGCTTGTTGACTGTCTCAAGGGATATGGTATTGCTGATAAGGTGTGTTTCGCCGCGCACCCAAGCCTGGCTCAGCAACTCGGAGCTGACGCTCACATACATATGTTGCAGGTCCTCGCGGTTACATGCGACAACGCAGAGAACAACTCCACCATGCTGGATGAGATGGAGGTGCTGTTGCCAGGCTTCCGCGGCTCAGCGGCGCGGGTGCGCTGCTTCGGACATGTCCTGAACCTTGTTGTAAAGGTATTTTCTGTTTAGTGCAATGTATTCTTGTACGTTGTTTGTATTTATGATGGACATTCAGGCTATTATGTCTCAGTTGGATCGCGAGCGAGCGAAGCGAAAGGGCGGGGTCAACGTGCCCGAGGACCCACAACTCATTGCCCTCGATGACGCCCCAGGAGCGGTTGTGGACGATCCAGCTCCCGTTCACGAAGAGGACCTAGAAGCGGCCGAGGAGGCAGACGCAGGGCAAGAGGCCTCCGACGCAATGAAGATCAACGAAATCGATCAGATGGAGGAGGAGCACCCCGAGCTCATCCTGACATCTGGCGATGTGCAGCTCGCTCGCCTCGCGCTCGAAAAGGTCAGTGCGTGCGCCCGGTCACTCCCTCACCGTCGATTCGCTAACATGCGCAATGCATAGATCACGAAACTATCGCAGCGCGTGTGGTACAGCCCACGCATCCGAGAGGAGCTCACAGCGCGCGCGGGGTCCCACAACCTCAACGCAGAGGTTCTTGTTCACCCCGTCAAGACGCGGTGGAACACGATGACCATGGTCATCAAACGCGCTCTCGAACTGCGCTTTCCGCTCCACGACGTCTGTCAGTTGACACACTTCAACCGTGCCGGCTCCGCGCGCCTCAAGCGGTTCACTCTGTCCGACGCCGAGTGGCAGATCTTGATGCAACTTGAAGGGCTGCTCGAGGTACGCTGTGCGCTGCTGACTCCTAGCGCATCTGTGTGCTAACCTCGTCGTCAGGCCTTTCTTTACACTACTGACAGCATCTCGTACAGCGCGGAAGGCCTGGTTCACCAAGTCATCCCCTTCATCGACATCCTCACGCGTTATCTCGACAACTTCAGCGACAATCTTGGCCTCCATCCCAGTGTGCACGCGGCCGCAGCCCGTGGCCGCATCATCCTAAACAAGTACTACAGCCTGACAGATGAGTCGAACTTCTGTCGGGTCGCTCTCAGTACGTACGCCGTCTCGCTCGAATTGTAAGGTTGCTAACATCCTCACGAACAGTCTTACATCCGGAGTACAAGACGCAGTACTTCGATCGCGAGGAGTGGCTGCAAGATTGGAAGGATACGGCACTCCGCCTCTGCTGGGAGGAGTGGGAGCACCATTACAAGCCCGCACGTCCTCGCGCGCCCTCCATAGATCGCACGGGACCCTCCAGCCATCCTGCTCTCCCTAAGCCGCGACCGGGTAGACTGAGCGCGGCGCGCTCTGCAAGTGCTGTTTCGACTCCCCGGGGATCTTCGTCTATGATCTCAGTAAGCAGTCTTTTGCCCTGACGTGCTGCGCACTCTTCACTAACAGCACAACACCCTCAGGACGAAACACGCGCCCTATTCGCGTCAGTTGGACGGCGTGGACTGGGGTGTGGAGACGCAGCTCAAGACGTGCTTGAGGCATACCTCGAGGCGAGCCCGCTCAAGACCATCAAGGACCCGCTGGCGTACTGGAATGCCGCGCTCGAGTCTGGCTCGGAGGACCCGAACCTTGCGCGAATGGCGCTCGACTTTCTCTCCATCCCAGGTGCGTGCATGCCATTACATGACCGCGTTTTCATTCCACTCATCTTCATTCCACACAGCGACCTCGACGGACGTCGAGAGGGTGTTCTCCCGCGGACGCCTCACAGTCTCTCGTCTTCGCCGCTCCCTGAGCGATCGCTCGGTGCGCGCGAACACTGTGCTCGGATCGTGGGCCCGCATCCTGCTTCTCATTCAGGAGCCGGATTTGGTCGCTCTCTTTGATCCTCGCGCGCGCAAGGCCCGCGCCGCGCCTGCCGCAGCCCTCCCGCCTTCGGGCGCAAGCTCTGAGGAGGAGGAGTCTCACGTTGTGAACAGTGACCGTCACTCCGACGGCTCGTCCGGGTTAGGCAGCGACGACGAGTAAGTGGCCTCCATCCGAGTCGACTCTGTACTACAAGTAGAAGTAGCGGTTAGAACGCAAAGATTAGCGGTGGCGCGTATGCACAGAAGTTGTCTTTTAAACATGTAATAGTAGTACTTGTTTAAGATCGTGTTTCTTGGACTTAGAATTTCTCTTACCGGAACGCAGACCTTGTTGAACACGCAGTATTGAATGGTGAAATGTTTATTGCCCTTACTCGCGACCAGTAGCCATAACGTGCTAGTGCTACAACATTTAAAGCCTGTTAGCCCAGTGGTTAGAGTGCGTTTTGATAAAGACCGCGGTCATTGCAGGCCTCAGTTCGAACCCACGGTTTACACCGCAGTTTTATAAGCCGAGTCGCGGGTTTACATGAGCCGCGGTTCTATTGAACCACGGCTCTAAATCAATACTTTCCAAGGGTCAATACCCGCGGCTACGGCTCCGGCTCAACCGCGGTTAGAGCCGTGTTCAGCCTTAATCTACAGGGTACTCGCCGTTTTACCTCATGTACGGCTACGAACCTCAGTTCCACATTCCGATGCTATCCACCACAGTGCCCACGGCAGATGAACGAAGAGAGGAGCTGCGGCAGGCAAGGGAGGATGCGACCTCAGCCTTAACCCTGGCAGCAGAACGGATGAAGGAGTACTACGATCGTTATGTCTCCGCTGCTCCAGAGTTCAAGGAGGGTCAGAAGGTGTGGCTTGACACGAGGAACTTCCGGGTCCCTGGAGTCTCTCGGAAACTGGTGGACCGGTATGCTGGCCCGTACCCTGTCAAGCGCAAGGTGGGCAACTTGGCTTATGAGCTCAAGCTCCCCAAAGACATGGGACTCCACCCAGTGTTCCACGTGATGCTCCTGCACCCGCACAAAGAGAGCCAACTTCCCAGACGACATCCCCCTGAGCCCGCAGCTCTTAAAGTGGAAGAAGAGGAAGAGTACGAAGTAGAGGAAGTGTTAGAGTCGCGTCGGTATGGGTGGTGGAAGAAACTACAGTATCTTGTTCATTGAAAGGGCTGGGGCCCTGAACACGATAGCTGGGAAGACGTGTCGGATCTAGCAAATGCGCCAAAAGTGCTGCAAAAGTTTCATTCAACACACCCCGACACTCCTGGCCCCCTCAACAAGAAGACTCGATCGTGAGGACACGATCCTTAGGAGGGGGGTATTGTCATGAACGGCACGCTCGGCGCCTACCCCGGCGTCTCTTTTTCCCTTTTTGGACTGTTTGCCTCCCGCGTCGTTCTTATTGTCCTCCGTTGTTTAGCAAACCCGTCCCTTGTTCTCGCAGTACAATAACTCCTGTCACCCATTGTTCCCGTCGTCATTGTACTACATACCATTGTTCCTCCACTGATTCCCGTGTCCATAGTTACCTATTGTCCCCAGTTCCCATTGTCCATTACATGTATATAAGACCTGTACTTCGCTACCTGGAGACCTCAGTTTCGACCTCTTGTCTCCAGGTAAGCCCTGCTGTATTAGAATGTGCTTTTTGTAGAGTAGCCAACCATGCAGTGAACATCTCAAAATATATATTAGAGGCATGGCAAGCACTGGAAAATCACAAGTAATAAAAGCTTTAACACATTTTTCTCTGAAAGAAAAGAAAGCTATAGACTATTGTGTATAGCACCTACAGGATCAGCAGCTGCATTAATTAGATGATCAACATACCATTCTATGCTAGGATTTAGACAAGGTGATATTTTAGCATCTGTAGCAAGCCTAATGCAGGTCAAAGCTCATCTACAAAATGTAGAGTATATATTTTTAGATAAAATTAGTATGGTAGACTGTACTGCACTTTATCAAATCTGTGCTAAGATATGTGGAGCATTAAAAATGATGGGACACTGTTTGGAGGTATAAACATAATTTTGGCAGGAGGCCCAGTTACTGTCTGCAGTAAGCAATCAGCAGTTATACTCACATAATGTAGGCAGGATGATACATTGTACACAAAGTCATTTGCAACAAAGAGCATCTATTGGAAAGGCACTACAGCATCAGTTTACTACAGTTGTTATATTGCATCAAAATATAAAACAGGGATCTCAAACTCCAAATAATGCAAAGCTGCGCACTGCTTTAGAAAATCTTTAACAGACCAGCTACTAAACCAGCTACACCAAAAGGACACAATGTTAAGCTTGGCTTGACACTTGGCTGGTACTATATATGTAGCTCGTAATGCCTGTTTATGACAGTGCTTGTACTGATGCTGATATCCAGCTATTGCAATCAAGAGTAGCTGGTAAACAAAAGTTTAAACCCAAATTGAACCAGCCTAGATTTAGAAATGTGTCAGTGATTACTTTATGGAATGTATACAGAGATCAAATCAATAAAATGGGATGTAAACAATTTGTGACAGAACATGGGCAAACTTTGTCAACATTCTACTCTGCTAACAAGCTAGCCTCAGAAAATGATGAATCAGTGTCCAAACAGCAAAAGAAGAAGACAATGAATCCTAAGCATATAAACAACATTATTAATGATCAGCTTGAAGCACAGCTTCAAGAAAGTTTATGGGAGCTTTCACACTACTTGAGCGAAAATCACCCAGAAAGTTAGATATTTGTGTAGGCATGCCTGCCATGACCAAAGTAAATGAGGCTACAGAATGTTGTGTTACTAATGGTGCTGAAGGTGCGGTGCTTGGATGGACTAGTAGACCTTTGTCTAATAATAAAAAAGCACTGGGCACAGTATTTGTGAAGCTTACTGCAGCCCCAACACCAATACAATTAGAAGGGTTGCCTGAAAATGTAGTACCACTTGCATATAAAAGTAAAACCATTAAATGTAAGTTAGCCAATAGTATGATTATTGAGATGTAAGTAATCAGCTAGTTAAACTTGATACTAAAAGAAAAAGAGATAATGAGCTTGAACTATCTACATCTTACAAAAGTAAAAAAGTCAAAGTAAGCAAGTGTTATGACTGGCTGTCAAGTAAGATCAAAGAGGACACTTACAAGATGAGCAATGGTGTTGATGAGTATTTGTGCAGTGAGAGCAGAGCAGGGCTCGACAGTCTGGCTGGAGACAAGATGTATTGAGCAAGTAACTAACGAGCGAGAATGCAGTGAGGCTTACCTGGAGACAAGAGGTCAAAACCAAGGTCTCCAGGTAGCAAAGTATAGGCTGTATTATGGGTGACCTGAGGGTTTGAAAATCTCACCTGCACCCTTACCCACAGTTTACCTGCACCTGTAACCCTAGGGCCACAGGTAGGGTTTTTAGGTGCCAGGTACGGGTGGGGCATGGGTATGGGTCAATAGACAGGTTTGTGCAGGTAAAATGGTATGTGTAGCCTTATTTTTGTAGCCTCAAATGTCTGGGACATCATAGCATATGAAAGCATATAGCATACATTGTATCATGTAGCATTAATACTGGAGTACATACCACCTGCCTAATGCCCTCAATTGTTATCTAATTCTCACTGAACAGTGTCCAATGTGTCCTAGAATTTTGAGACAGTTGAATTAGCATAGCATAGAGTACATACTGTGGTCAACATACCAGAAAATAGTGCTTAGCCCAGCCGAAGAGCAACTAAAAGATGACTTCACCAGGCAGACCGTCCTCATTGGTACACTGTGACATTTTGAGGAAGAATTCACGGTAGGGTGGCCAGTGGTGGCAAGTCAAGGTAGAATCACAAAAACATTGGGCACATGCTAGAGTCCCGCAGATGACGTCCCTTTTATAGGGAGAGGAGCTCAAAAGCAGTGCATGCTCAGAGTGCACACTACAAATCACGGTAGGTTGTTGGCAGGATGGATGATGCATGCTTAAAGGTTTTCAGGAGCTCGATCTTTGTGGTGACGTGGTCTGCATGAGCTCGTGCAGAGACTGAGTGAATTAGTACTAGCTCACCTCCAAGAGCATAGAACCTATCTCCACCTTCATTCTAAGAGAGCACAGCGGGTTTCTGAAACTATGGTCTTCACAGTTGAGCCAGCAGCAAGTGAACAGGAGTGTCACAGGCCTGTTGTAGCATGCACGGCAATTTGGAGACACTGAGTAGACTGTAGGTGTCCCACACCTCCTCAGGCTTGTTCTCAAAGTTGTAAGGGGGTTGGGTGTGAGGATCAGGCTGCAGCTGAGGGCTATCTCACAGGGGTTCAGCTCAAGACAGGGAGACGGAGTGGGCAAGAATGGAGTGGGCAAGGATGGAGTGGGCAAGGATAGAGCGGGTGAATGACAAAGAGGAAGGTCAGTGAGGTCTGGGAGATCCCTGTCATGTTCAAATTCCATGGTGATGGTTTGAGGAGGTGTACAAGAGTTGTGTGTGGGCAGCAGGAGTGTAGGTGATAGAGAGGCAGGACAAAGGTCTGGGTTTTGATGCCACAAATGTTGAAGTCGGTGCTGTAGCGCCCGCAGTTTTGATCGCACCAAGTCCGCGATCGCACCGTACGTACATTGCATTGTCCCCTACCTACACTATTTTTCGTTTCATTACAGTAGCACATCCCATAAAGATACAACATCGTCTTCATTAGAGGCTGCAGCAAGCTTAGATCCGCATCCTGCTCTAGTTTACACTGTACAGTCCGCAATTCTCGCTCCCTGGGCGCCATAAACGGCGCCAGTAGCACAGCGTTACATACTCTACCTAGCACGTGCTCCATGAGCTGTATCGACGCCTCTGTCAGGCTCTGTGTCCTTAGACTTTACAGAGCTTGACACAGGTGAGTAGCATATCTTAGTTTCCTGCAATACAGACTTTACAGAGCTTGACACAGGCCATTGTGACGTCCTGAGGGCCACTGCAGCCAACAGGTTATGAGCCCTGCGCTCTCAGCACCTCAGGACTCCAAATTTCGCTTGTCTATTCACTCTCTGGCCTCACCCAGCCCCCACTCCTCTCCTGCCCCCTCTGCTTGACGCATCTGCTCGCTCTGGGACTGGTTCCTCCTCTCTTCGCTCCAGGACGCAGTTTTCGTCCCCTCACCTCGTCGTTTTGCCAGCGCGTCGCGCGCCATGTCATCGCCCAGGCCCCTCGTTGCCACGTCCCCCACATTGTGCCCATGGATCCCAGTATGTCATTCATGCCTCCCTACTCCTTCTGTGCTACCCCCATCCTCTCCAAGCCCCAGTGCTTTGCCCAGTGCACTGCCAGCAAGAGGGCGCCCCCCCAGGCCTCCCAGGTCATCCCCCAGCTCTCCCACATGTGCCAAGGCAGGGATGTGGCTTTTGGGCCCACCTGCTTGTCATCTCATGCTGTGAGGCCAGATGACACCCCCCAGCACACTGCTGGGGTGGCCATGGTCGATCTTCGCTGTCCCTCTGCCCTCCATGCGTCTCCAGACCGCTCTCCTTCGCTCTCCAGCCCTGCTGCAACCATGTAGAACACAGACACAGGTGCCTCAGCCCACATGACCCCCCACAGGCACTGGTTTCGCTCCTACTTGCCCCACAGCATCCCCATCCGCCTCGCCAACTCTCACATCGTCTACTCTGCGGGTATGGGCTCTGTGGTGTTCCAGCCAGCTGAGATGGACGGAGTTTTGCCCCCTGCCATTGTCCTGCACGACGTCCTGCATGTCCCTGCCCTGGCCAGCAACCTCCTATCGATTTTTCACCTCACCCGGGAGAAGGGCTACTCTGTTGAGCTCTCTGCGTTGTCTGTGCTGTTCTACCACCAGGGGCAGCTGCGCTTCAAGGCCCAGGTCAACGAGCACAACGTCGGCTACCTCCTAGGTCCACACCCTGTCCAGTCCAAGTCTGCCATGTCCGCCTCTACCACCTGCGACGAGGACCTCGCCCTGTGGCACCAGCGCTGCTCCCCATGTCAACCTCGACGACCTGCGCTCTGTGGTGAACAAGGAGCTTGTCAAGGGCCTCACTATCCGCTCCAAGCGTGCCCCCAGCGCCATCTGCGAGCCATGCCTGGCTGGCAAGCTCAATCGTCACTCCATCCCTCGCTTCGCCTCCAGACAGTTCGTGCGGCTTGCCCTGGTGCACACAGACCTCAAGGGCAAGCTTGCTGTGCCCACGCCCGAGGGTTACCTGTACTGGATGGTGTTTGTCGACGATGCGACGCGTTTCTGGGCCCTGGCCTACCTCAAGCGCAAGAGCGACGCATTTGCAGCCTTCAAGGCGTACAAGGCCTACGCTGAGAACTGCCTGGGCCTGCGCATCAAGGCCACACGGGATGACAAGGGCGGCGAGTACATGGGTCAGGAGTTCATCGACTTCTGCGCTGAGCACGGCATCCACAGGCAGCACACTGAGCCAGACGAGCCCCACCAGAACGGCGTAGCAGAGCGAGCCAACAGGACAACGTCTGAGGGTGCCACTGCCCTCCTTGCCCAGTCCAAGCTGCCTCCTTCATTCTGGTGCCATGCTGTCTCCACCTTTGTCCACATGCGCAACTGCATGCCCACCTCTGCACTCGACGGTGGCATTCCCTACACGGCCTGGAAGGGCGATGGGCGCAAGCCTGATGTGTCCTATTTCCATGTTTTTGGCTGCCTGGCCTACGTGCTCATCCGCAAGAAGGACCGCAAGGCGCTGCAGCCCCACACACGCAAGTGCATCTTTATTGGCTATCCAGATGGCACCAAGGCCTGGCGGTTCTGGGACCCTGCAGCAAAGAAGGTGATTGACTCGTCACATGCAGTGTTCGATGAGCAGTGCTTCCCTGGCAACTCGCCCTTCATCAATGTCTTTGGCCTGCCCCTCGACGATGTGGACATCCCTGGGGGCCCTGACGATGCAGCACCACCAGACGACGGTGTGCCAGGAGTGCCAGAGCTGCATGATCAGGGAGAGATGACGGCCATCGATGATCCTGCACCTCCTGCGCCTCCAGCTCCCCAGCTCCTCCTGCAC